>JBDPZO010000003.1:7201131-7444090 GCA_039877585.1 Heterodera filipjevi | reverse complement strand
CAGGGCCAAGATTCGGGTCGGAAGGTAAGAAATAATTCGGCGGGTCGAGTTTCGGCTTTCGGAGGAAAAAGGGCAGTCGAGATGCGGAACGTTGTAAAATTATTTGAAGCAGCAAAAATATAGTAAGATAAATATAAATAGGCAAATTGTGATGTAAAAAAGCCGGTGGCATGTCCGGCGGTGCCGATGAATGTTACAGGAGAAAACTTGTAAAATTAAATAAATTAAGAAGTAAGTACAAACGCATTTGTTATATTTGGAATGATGGAATAATTTTTTTTCTTAAATAATTTTTTTAATGTGATACAATTCGTGGAATAAATATGGGAAAATTTTTTACAATGCTGGTATTGTTAATATAGTTATGCCAGTAATTGGTGGCAAAAAGCCTCATTCGTGCGAAAAAAAACCTGAAACAAAAAAATAAATAAACTGCAGTTTTTTTTTATTGAAAAGAAACAAAAAATGAATCGAGCTTAAATTATTGGCTTTCATATCTCAACGAACTCCTTTCTAGTAATACATCAGAAAAGCTGGGCAGGGAAGCATTTCCTCTGTTAGTGGCCCCATCTCCAAATCGAATTTGTGCCCTTCCATTCAAGAAAAAAAGGATTCTCGAGAGTATAGATGAATGGATGTACTCGAGAATTTCGCCTCGTAAGCAAAAAAATAAAAATTAACCAAAAGGAATAAAAAATCCCAAATATAAGAATGGGTCAATTTGATATTTTGTATAAAGGGATAAAAAATAATATTTATTCAAAAAAAATAACAAACAAAACTGATCAAAACAAAATTAAAATGTGTAACCATTGCAAGAAAAAAGCAATATTTCACAAATGAAATTCAAAGTATTAATCAATTAACATCAATAAATTGCTGCTCTTTTTTATCCATTTTCGATCTGTAAATGCCAAAAAAAATATTTTTTCTTAAATAATTTTTCTATTGATCATTTAAAATTTTTAAGGATCCCGGAAAACCCTAAAACTCAATCAAAAATTCCCATTAAAAGGAACAAAACTTGCTTTGTACCAATGACTTCATTAGAAAAGTAGCTCAAAATTTAAAGTTTTTAACACACGATTTATTTTCCGCCATTCAATAGGGGGATTTTAACAATAAAATTTTATTTAACACCAATGACATGATATTCTTTACTTTTTATATGATTTGCCTATTTCCGTCTTTTAGTGGTTCTTATTTCAAAATGTGGACATACACATATTTATTCTGACCGAAGGCCCTAAACGCTTAATTCAAGCATGAAAACGAAGAATAAAAAATGCAAACAAAAATAAAAAATAAGCGTAAAAATTTGCGATTTTTAAAGAAAATTTTATCAAAATCTCAATTTTGTTTTGGTTTACATATATTTGCTTTTTTTTTAACTTACGGTGAAAATTTCCTTGCATTTAATTTTTTTTATTCGTCAATTTTTAAAATTATTATTTTTTTTACACATGTCGTGGAGAGAAATTTTTTTGATTTAATGATTTCCATTTATTTGGGTTGTATTTTCATTTATATTATTTAATTTTTATAACTTCATTTAGCTTTTTTTATTAAAGAAACGCAAACGAATATCATCTATTTTTTTAGGTTACATTTTTCTTTTGTGATGATAAACCTACTATTCATTATATTCATCTATTTGATTGCCATAATTGACGAAATTGAATCTGAAATAAAAAAATCACAAAATCATTTGGTGAAAATTCGGAGTAGAATGGGACAATATGAGAAAAAAATCAATGAGGAAAACTTACAAGAAAGAAGCACTGATCAAATTCGAATTTATCAAATTGAAAATGAAGAGAAAAACGGCAAATTATTCAAAAATTTAAAGCAATCAAAGAAAAAATAAAAAAAGAAAAAAGGAAAAAAAATACTAAAAAAAGAATGGGTAAAATTTAATTCAATTGTAGCGAAAAAATGGGCACAAATACAAAATATCTGTATAAATGGATAAAAGAATTAAAATTAAGTCAAAGAAAATCATACAAATCAATAACTGATGAGCAAAAATTGGAAATTGTGCAAAAATTCAATGCAATATGTAATGAATATAAACAAAAACGAAAATTCTCTAATGAATGGAACCATAATTATGTCCAAATTGGTAAGAAACTCGGAGTATGTCATACAACAATTAAGAATTGGAAGAACGAATTTGGCATAAAAGAAAGAAGAACATAAATGCCCAAGAAAAAAAGGAAAAAATAAAGCAATATTGGGAGATGAAAATGAAAGACCCAAAAATGAGTGAGAGAAAATTAGCCCAAATATTGAAAATTGCACCTATGAGCATTCGTAGATGGAAATTGAAATTTTGAGAAGAATTTCAAGATTAAAATAATGCAGAAGATAATCCATTCTCCGTTTTTTTCAAAGAGATTCTGGAAAAGAATGCTTTTTATAAAAAATACATTTTTTTTTTTTTTTTGTAATACATTATTTATAATATTTTAATTGACTGTCCGATTTATACAGGGGTCGGAAAAAAAGTTACTTTACTTTTTAAAAACAATTAATTACATAAAAAAAATTCCTTGCCCATTGGTTATTAGCATAGAGTGATTTTGTCGGTTATTAAATGCATTTTAAACTGTTCTAAAACAAACTTTAATCGGAAAATTTAGAAAATTTTCCTAACAGATGAATTTAATAAGGCTTTTTTTAATTTAACGTTTTCTGCCCAGCTATCGGGAATGTACAGAATTTTTGTTGTCGAAACAATTTGACAAAAGTTGTCCCATGGCAAATGGCGACAAAGTTACATTCGAAGCGGACAGCAGAATTGCAAAGTTTTCTTTGGTTTTGGTTATTTTTTGCAGTTTTTTATTTTTAGTGAAACTATTGACCTTCGGAACTTTCTTCAAATATTTTCAAAATAAAATTGTTTTGTCATAAAAAAAATATTTAAAAAAACACAAAATAAAAAATACATATGGTAAACCACGTAACAAACAATCAAGAAATTAATGGAATTGGCCAAATGTACTAAAATAAAAATTTTTCAAATCGATAGCCAGAATTCATGATATTTGAAGAAAGGCAAAAGCTAACGTACCCGGGAATCGAAACCAAAACTAAGAAAAGTTAAGAAATAAACAACAAAAATTTTCCTTCTTTTAGTGAAAGCTTTTTTATTATCATAAAAATGAGATTTCAAGCCATGATCAACTCTCAAAACCACTCATAGGAAAAACTATTGAAGCACTCAAAGAAATGAATGAAAATACCAGATTCTGCAAGTGTTTTATTTTACTAAGATATAAAATTTAAAAAAAAATGTAATGTTAAGCATATGCAGAAATAAATTATTCTTTATGAATTTATCAAATTGAATGATTTGAAATTGTACTCAAAATACAAATAATAGCATCAAACATATACATGACTTTAAATTAAAAATTAATCAATAATAAATTTAAAAACAAAAATATTATATACTTTATTATTAGGAATAAATAGAAAAAAAAAATTAATTGAAACGAAATAACTAACATAATAACTTTTGCCGCGATGCATCGATTTCTCAACACTGAACGTCATTCTTAAATCAGACACACAAAAAACCGCTAAGGAAATTGCAAAATAAACCTAGCATACAGTTACTATAAAGAATAAAGCACGATGAGAACCCAGACATGAACATTGTAATATGGCTTGAAGAGGAATTGGCGGAGAAAAAATCAAAATCATGAATTATAAGGATAAAATTTAAAATTTAAAACAAAATCTTAATTAATAATATAATGCAAAAGAACAGCTTTAAAATAATAAAAAATAATAACAATCGAAAAAAAAAATTATAAATAATTTCCGGGGTTCGGTTTTGGGTTTTCAAAAAATTTCATTTTTATGCAAATTTTATGAAGAATTTATATTTAAATATACATCGAATTCAATTTATTAAAACATATAAATAATACGCAATAGATTTTTATGATCAGAGCGTCAAGGCGATTGAAGTACATAATAAATCCAAAGATTTTAGGTTTAATAAATTCCTTTTAAATTATAATTTTAAAAAAAAATTTATCCAATGGGCCTCACTTATTAGGGATGTGGAGACTCTCGGTTCTCGGTTCCCGACTCGGGAAATTCCCGGGTTTTTCGTGTCTCGGTCTCGGTTCTCGGTCTCGGGTTTTGTTTCTCGAAAACCGGGAAATTTTTGCACTGTTAAAGATTGCTTTCAGTTCAAAGACAGACAGACACATGATGTAATGATTTTTGTTGATTTTTCCCCCAAATTCTTGGGTATTTAAACTTGCAAATTGATATGCCAAATTATTTTGGATTTCTTCAAAATAATCTTAAAAATTCCCCAAAATTGACCTTTTTTCATCGACAATGCTAACAAACCTAGCAAAAATAGATGAATTCCCTACCAAAATTTTAATTTTTCGTTTCAATTTGATGATTGAAATTGTTTTTTATTTTAAATCTTATATTTAACCAGGGTGGCCAGATGTCCTTATTTATAAGGATTGACCTTATTTGAGGGTCCAATCCTATTTGTCCTTATTTCTTACTCGAGGTAAAAAAAAAAGAAAAATGGATGTTTTTTACAATTTTTGAAGCGATTTCGTTATTATTTTAAAAAAAAATTTCCCGGTGGCGCCTAGCGGCACCATCGGACCCTTTTTCGCCTATGTTTTATTAAAATTTATTTGAAAAGTATTAAAATTTGGTTATTTTTTGTGCAAAACTGTTACCAAAACAAACCAGTTTTCAAAATTTTCCCCGGCGGCGCTTATCGGCACCGCCGACCCTTCCTTTTCGAAATTAAAATGAAGTCTTATTGAAAGCCTAACACCTAAAAAAATATTGCCATAGGGAACAAATATGCTACAAACAGTTGATTTTGTTGAAAAAAATGTGATTTAAAGCATTGGCAGCGTGTTTTAAAAAACGTCCTTATTTTCCACCTCAAATCCTTATTTTTTACCAGCGATGTCCTTATTTCGGAAAATTTTATCTGGCCACCTTGATTTAACCATATAAAGATTCGTTTTAAAACGGCTCCAAAAATGGCAAAAAGAAGGAAGAAGGCACGATCGGGATTTCGTTTTTGATTCAGAAAAACTGTTTTTTTCTGGTGAAGCAAAATTTGTTGTTTAGTAATGATTTTCAAAATTTTAACGATGCCGGACCCTCACTTCTTTAAATTTTGGAAAATAGACAAAATTTGACTTTTTAGGTCCAAATCTGGTAATGATTTAACCAGATTCTGAAAATAAAATTTTTTCCCGGCGGCGCCCATCGGCACCGCCGCACTAATTAAACTTTTTTGAATCTAAAGGACTCAAAATTAATTAATTTTTTGAGCAAATTAGAACAAATTCATAAATTTTTCAAAAATCCCCGGTCGTGCTATCAGCAACACCAGATCTCCGTTCACATCAGAAGACCATGCATCTTGCTGTTATTTTAGAGAATCATTAATTGCTTTTGTTCAAAAAAAAAATACAAATTTCGACAAAATTTTGCATTTGTTAAAAATTTCCCGGTTCCCAGTTCCCGACTCGGGAAATTTCGGTTTTTTTGGGGTCTCGGTCTCGGTTCCAGGGGGCATTTCCCGGTCTCGGTCTCGGTTCTCGGGGTCATTTCCCGGTCCGGTCTCGGTTCTCGATTCCCGGTAAAATCATTTCTCGCACATCCCTATCACTTATACTCGTGCCTTCTAGCGTTTTCTCTCACGTCGTATTGGGTTTTCTTAAAAATTAATCGAAATTATATTAAAAGATGTAGGAATGCAATTTTTTAGTTTTTTACAAAGTATTAAAATTTATCTTTTCACATTGTCAGCGGCGATTTAAAGGTTTATAAAATTCTGCAGAAAATTTTAAAATATTACATAATATTAATATTTTTCTTTTATTATTTAATGTGTTTTTTTTCCTTAATTCGGTATTGTCCGCAAGAAAACAATTTTCTCTTCACTTTCAATTGCCAAAATTTTCTTTTCAAATAAATGAAACTATATTAGTATGTTATCGGTGTGCATTTAAACAACCCGTAATTGACCGAAGACGATTTATAGTAACTATGGACCAAAGGTCCAGAGAAAAACATCCAAAAATTTTTTATAGGTTTTTCTATCTGCTGAAATAATAAAATCCAAAAAAAAAAGATGCCAAAATTACAAATAGTAAAATTCTAACTGTGGTCAAATATTAAGTGAGAAAAATATAATTATACTCAAATTTCTTTTAATTCTAATCAGATTTATTTCTTATTTTACTGGAAATATTTTTTTTGCTTAAAATTATACTTTCAGAAAAAAAATTTTTGCATAATAATTTTTTATCGCTTAATTTGTAAATTGATGTTGGATTTCTTTTGAAATAAATGTCATTTCATATATTAAACAATTATATTAATCAGTAATTATTAATACAAGAAATTTTTTTAATTACTATTTTTATTAAATTCAGACATGATTATATTTGATAGTTGGTTTAACTTATTTATCAATTTAATTTTCAGCTTTTTAATATTTCCATGTGTTTTTCACTATTTTTAACCCCTGACTCAATGCTGCTTATTTTGAACATTATTTTTCTGGTTATATTTTGGGATTTTCTCTTGTAATTAACTGTTATTGTAACATTTATTTTTATGCCGTTTTCAATTAATTTTCTTATTATTTTCAATAATTATATTAATAAAAAATTTAATGGGTTTTTTTCTAAGTCATTAACAATATATAGTTAAATAATTCAAGCGTAATATTATTATATTGATAAAAGTTATATTGTTATAATATTTATTTATTTTTTATATTATACAAATCTATTTAGAAAAAATAGGTGAATTCAGATGTGTTTTACAATTGGCTTCCAAAAATTTTCTCCATTTCGCGAATTGGGGAAGGATGGGACGACGGAGAGGAAAAAAAAAATATGAAAATTCAAGAAAAAAGGGTGCTGAGTCGTTTCCTAAAAACCGCCACCATGGGCGTTTCCTAATTCCGCCATTTTGCAGATTTTTCGACTAAAACTTTTATAACTTTGGTTAAACTAATCAAATTGTACTTCTTGGATGGTACGACAGCTATTGGTTAGTCTATTAGCCTACCAAATTTCAAAAATTTTCATCGATTTAATAAAGTTGTGGCCATAAAAACCCAAAAAATTTTATATTTTTCTCAAAACAACCAAAATTTTTGAAATTTGGTAGGCTAATAGAGCTAACAAATAGCTATTAACCTTACCAGAGAATCTTCCCGATTCCGAATTTCTGAGCTTTTACAATCACAAATGGTTAGTTTGAGGGCAGATTCGGAAACTATCATTTAATTTTCCTCAGTTTATAACGTTCTAAAGCTTTGATTTTGTTGGAGGCCCAAATTTCTGAAGGATCCTGAAGATACTCAATGTGTCCAAGTCTTTAAAAATTTTCCCGAATTTGATCGCAAGGAAATGAAGTGTGGAATAGTTCCAAAAGATGAAATTGATAAAAAAAACTTCATGAAATAAAGATAAACTAAATGACGTTTCGGGAGAAAAGGATGAATTGAGAAGTTTATAAGAATCGATTTCAGAAATTTTTCAAAAGGAAAGAATTTAAGAAATTTTAATTTTTCAAGAAAAAGCTGAAAAATCAAACCAATTTTGTTGTGAAAATGATGAACCGCATTGGTTATTTTAGTTTTTGGACTTTTTAATTAGTTTTTTGGTAAGTTTGTTTTTTCAAAATTTCATCAGTAATAGAATAATATTAAATTTTCATAAATACTTTTGAAATAGAGGCTCAAATTTGCCTTGTTATTTTTTATTATATTTCTTAGTGGAAATTATATATTCTTAAAAAATTTTGTAATGAATTCCAACATTTGATTCAACTTTTATTTCGTTTACCTTCTTAAAAATTCAAAAATGAAAAGATATAATTAATAATTTTTGCTATTATTTAAATAATATTTAAAATCTCGGGAAATTTTCTGCCATTTTTTTGTAAAAAAGTCGATGCAATGTGGCACGCAATTCCAGCGAAATTTCGGGAATTGCATAAATTATCATCTTTGAGGGTGGAACATAATTTTGAGACGAAAATCTTTTTTTTTCAAAAAAAAAAATTTTTTTTTATTTCTACAAACCCAACATGATTAAAATACCCGCCAGGGTTTTTATGGAAATTACCGGGAACGTGGGCCCCGGTAAAAGGGATTTTTGCCCCGGTTTCCGTTCCAGGGTCATCGTCGTCCCGGTTCCCGGCCCCGGTAAATTTGACCGGGGAAAACGGCCGTGGGAACGGGGTTAAATGTTCCCATTAATGCGCCCTGATTTTCGAAAAAATCATCAAAAAAGGTTATTTTGTGTCTAATTTTTCCTTTAAATGACAATTTATTTTCGGCATTTTTGGCGACTAATTTAAAGTTATTCTGTAAATAATTCGTTTTAGCAAGAAATTCTTCAAAATTTATTTATTTTATAGTTAAGATCTCTTAACAAATCTCACCAAAATTTCAAATTTCCCAGCCGGGCCGAACGGCACCGCCAACCCCTCGCGACTTCTACTCTAAGAATTTGAAAAATTTTAAAGTTGATAAAACTATTCATTAAAATATCGAAGAAGTAAACTTCATTTCTGGATACATAAGTCGAGGATACAGAAAATGCTTACCGGAAAAAAAAGATAATTTGTGAAAAAGTAATAATTTGGCAAAAAATACAAAAATTTGGGGTAAATGCAAATTTGAAAAATCCTAGTTCCGGCCAAGGGCCCGGCAAAATTTGAATAACAACTCTAGCCTCGGGTGTAACTTAAAAAAGAACATTTAATAATGTTTTGCGCAATTCATTAAGATAAACCTAATCTCATGAAATTTGAGTTTTTTTCAAAAAAAAAAGTGGCAAATCGGTCAACCAATAAGTGAAACTTAAAAATATTGTTGATATTAAATGTGGAGTTTTTCTCGACTATGGTGTCGCCGATATTCGTCAATTCTGGGAAGTGTCAATATAAAAGCGTTTGAAGCATACAAAATGCTATATTCCTTAAAAAATACTGAATTTCATAATAATGGGTAGCCAGCGGAAGCGATCGTGCGCCCGGTGTTAGAAGACACCCGCCCGCGCTGTTTTGCATATCACTTTTTAAAATTTTTTGTTTTAATAATTTTAATTTTTTAATTAAATCAACTTTAAATGCCGTAATTTCTTCCTATCAGTTTATTTTTCACTTTCAATTTTCATTATTATTTAGTAAAATTTTTGAATACTGTCTTTTTTTTTAACAATTCAATCTTTTTCTTTTTTTTTCATTTTTGGAGCTTTAAAATTATAGTTTGAATGGTTTGCTTATTTTATGCTAAAAATAAAATATTTTATAAATTTTTTGTTTTCTTTTATCGAATGTCATATATTTCGACAATATGCTCCAACAAATAAATGTAAGGCTATCAATTTTTAATAATTAAAATCTTTTTTTTATTATGGTCTATTTTATTGTAATGAATTTAATTATTTAGCTTTACATTATTTATTTATAAAATCGAATTTTGGTCATTTTGCCATTTCATCGGTTGTGAGCGCCAATTGATCTTTTTGGCAAGGGCATATTTTGATAAATTTCTCTGCTCCCCTTCCAAAAATGCGGAAACATCCACACACAATCAGCAATTGAGGCCGTTGCCAATACATGAAATTATCTTAAATTTTAAACATTCGGAAATTTTTGTGATCAATTTTATCTTTTTTTTATTATAAAGGAATTAAGTAGTTTTTATTTTATAAGGATTTAACTAAGGTTAAACCAGAATATTTTAAAAAAAATATTGTGTGATTCTTCAGTTTTTTATGGTTTTATTTATTTTTCTTAAGTTGTCTTCCCAGGTTACGATTCTTATTTCTACTGTGTATCTTTCTTTATTATTAATTGTTTACAGTTAGTATTTACGCGATTTTTTACTATTCTTTTTTTATGTTTTAGAATATATAATTTTAATAATTACTAATTATGGGATTTGCACAGTACCAATGAAGTCGTCGAGTTATTTGGTCTTTCAGTAATGGGGGGTTTTTTGCAATTCAACCGTAACGGTCGATGGCACTTAATTGAAATGTTTGCTTCCGCTCCAAGGTAAGTCCAAGTGTCACAGTCAAATGTCCACTTATTTCCGCATCCGCACTTTTTATTCAAATGTGACGATGATAAAAGAACTTCAGATTTGAATATTCTTTTGCTATAAATATATTATAATTCTTATAGTTATTAATTTTATTTTTGTTTTATTTCTGCTTTTAGTTAAATTAGCGTACAAGAGAAAATTTATAAAATTTTGGCAAAAAAGTTTATCGGTTCTTTCCTTGTCTAATACATAAATGAATGCTTAGTTTTTCCACGCGGTTAAATCTGGCACAATTTCGATTTTATTTTCATATGGCAAATTTAACTCAAACAAAAGCAGACTAATTTTCGATAATCTTAGTCGAGGCGCAAATGTGGAGGTTCTTCCAAAGCTGCATACCTTGAAAAAACTTAAATTATTTACATAAAGAAAGCAGGTTCTGTTGAATAATAATGAAAAAATAAAAATAAAATATTATTTAAAAATACAAGAAAAATTTCAATGACAATTGCTGGGACATAACCCCCCTTACACTCGTTTTAAATTATTAAACTAAAAATAAAAAATATCTTTATAAAGTTTCCAAAAAAATTTATATAAATTCAAATATTGCGCTTAAAGAATTAATTTAACGTTTAAAATATAACCGAAATAAAAAAATTTTATGAAAAAATCCTATATTTATTTATTACAAGACGACAAATTGCCCAAGGTTTTATATAGTTTTAATTGTAAAAAAAAAAGTTTAGAATTTTTAGATTAAATTATTTTTGCCAATTTTTTCTAAAAATAAATAATTTCTGCTTTAAATAAGGGTCTAAATGACCAGAATCTAACAAATAAAAAATAAATAAAAATCAGAGAAAGAAAATACATTTATTAAATCAATATAAAAAGAAGGAAAACTGCCATCTTTAATATTACCCAAAATATATATTCAATAATTTATTTTTATGCCAAAATTTATGAATGTAAATCAAAAGAGAAAGATTCAAAAAAAGGAAACCCATTGCATAAGAAAAAAACAAAATAAAAAAAACATAGTTGCTAATATTAAATATATAAAGATTCTTTTGATTATTTTTTAATACTGTATGGTTGGCAAAAAATACCAATATTTTATTAAAAAAAACAATTCAAAGTTTTGTAATTCATATAAACAGTTATTATGTTGTTTCTCTGCCAAATAAAAGCATCATTTTATTGAAATTACATACAAATTTTATAAACCTAATTTAAGAATGTTATGTAAATAAAAAGTCTAATAAAAATTCATAAAAAAATAAAAGGTACAGATAAAGAAGCTCCTGAATCATGGTTATTGTAACTAAATTAACTATTTAAAATTCACTTAAGCAAAACTGTAATACAAATATTATTATAAAAAATGCAAATAAAATTGCGAATACAGTATAGAGATTTATAAACAATATTATAATACCGTAATTACTTACGAAATAACATCAAGATATTCAGCGTAAAATAAAACATATGAATGAAAAATTTTTTTCTATTAGTTTTTATAATATTACATAAATATTTTTTAACAAAATTTAAAACCAGCTAAATGGAATTAAAGTATAATTATTTACCTTCGTGTTCCTTTATCTTTATTATCATACCAATTTTATTTTTTTTTATACTAATATATTTTTTAATTTTACAGTTTAATTTTAGTCATTTTTGCTGATTATGATGTTTATCAGCAATATCACCTGCATAAATTTAATAATTATTCAACAAAAATCAATTTATTTTAACATTTAAATTTTATTAAAAAACAAGCAAATTTTGCTGAATGTATTTATATAATCAATTTTTAATACGTTAGTTAGGGCACACATTAAAATTGTTTAATTTCATTTTTTACAATATTATATAGTGATTTTTGAACCTCTAACAATATTTTTGAATATAAAATAGATAATATTTTTTCTTATTTAATTTAAAATACAATCCAAATGATTTAAATTTTTTATTCGTTTTTATTGCGTTTGAATTATTTAGTAAATTACTAAAATTTTGTTTATTATAATACATTTTATTTGCTCTGCAGGAACATTCCTCGCAAGAAAGGCTTTTAGGGTGTTGTTTATCGCGCACTCGCGCGAAATTAAGTTGTGGAAAACCGTAAATGTCCTCCGATAGGACCCAATCGCGATTTTGAACTATAATATTTTAAATTAGAATTTTATTTCATTATTTTCGTAGATATTTGAGTTTTTCTGAAATTTTATTTATTAATTTTGTTATTTTATCCAATATTTTTTTATATTCCAATATAATAAATCATTAATTTTATTTACAGTCGAATATAATATTTAAAGTAATCGTTACAATATTACTTAGTTTTGATTAAAATAATGATAATGCGGTGAAATAAATATGCTTTTATTAGGTTTTGAAACCTACGATTTTAGTTATTTTGGGGTTTCCCGTGTCTCCGCCCTGTTTTATTGTTAACATTAGACAAAAAAAGGCCAAAAAAAAAACTAAAAATGTACTAAAAACGTAAATCATGGTAAATTCGCTACAGGCATGACCATATGTTTAGACTCGACTCACTTAGTGCTTTTGATTAAACTCGTGATAAAAGCTAATTTTCAAAGATTTTTTGACCCACAAAATATTAGTTTTATAAAGATTTAAATGAGTCTAAACATATGACTACTCAAATTGGGGGTGAAGTTGGCTTTTGTTTTGTAATTATTAACGATGCGAAGCAATTGAGTTGTAACTGCTATCATTGAAAAGCCCACAAAAAATGCTAAAAAAAAACTAAAGTATGTTAGCCATTTGGCCACAAAATAAGCGTTTATCCCGCATTCAATCAATAATCACTAAGTGAGTCTAAACATATGACCATGACTGTGTTTCCAAATAAATAATTGTCTTTTTATTAAATTTCGTTTTTAAAGCTATTCTCTCATTTTTATTTTTGGGAAAAATACATTCGTATTTAATAAAAGATGTCATTAATATTATTTGAATTATAGTTCACATTTCATTAGTATTAAATTATCTTAAAAATAAATATTTTTAATTACTAATTAATTACTCGATTGTTTTTTTTGCTTTTTAAATATTATTTTAATTAATTATCTTAAAAATGTATTTGTTATTTTTTCACTTAAGATTATTTTTAGTTAATTGAGACAAATGAGATTTCAAATTGGTGCGATGGACAAAACGTGCAAACATCAAGCACTTGACAAATTAATATGATTTTTAATTTTATATGGTTTTTAATATTATATGATTTTTAATTAATATGTTTAAATTCATATGATTTTTAAATTAAAAATATTAATTTATTGAATTCTATTTGGGCATCAAAAATAATATTTCTGATAAATTTTTCATTTAAAATAATTAATGCTTACATTTTTAGTCATTATTTCTATATAAATCAATTCATAACACTTTACATGACTAATAATATAATTTTAATATTTTATTCGTGACATATTGTTTTTTTAAATCATATGACTTTCTTCTTTTTTTTTGCATTTTTACATTTAGTTTATCATTTTTTTAATTTTTTTTCAAAAGACTTATTAGATTGCGCCATTGCGGTTCGACTCCTTGTGAGAAGAAATTTTGGGGAAATAACTTAGGACGTTCTTTTTTATTTCGGGAAATTTTTGCATCTTTAATTAATGTTGTCATTTTAAATGTTTTATTCATATTGATCATTTTTTTTTTGCATTTTTAAGTTTAATTTTTAATATTTTGGGAGTAGCTTTAATCCTCTTTTATATTCCGCAACTAATTGTTAAAGAATTGTTGATGCTTTTAAGTAATTTTTAATTTAAATAAAAAATTAAGGTGTCACAACAAATGCCAGCGCGTTATTTTCCGTGTGTTCGGGAAACATAAAGCCTGCTTCTTGGTTTGACGCGTCCCCCTTTTACTTTTAATTAATTCTGTTTTTTTTTCGACTGAACAGTCACCAGTTCATTTTGGGCCGCATTACATTGGTTTTTATGTATAATTAAAAGAATTTCGAGTTATGAATAAATATTTTTTTGATTACCTTCTTTTAATTTTCTTTTTTTGTTTGTATTAACATTTAAATTTTGCGATTTTCGTGTTCCAGCAATTGCATTCGGTAAGTGCCTTAATCATAAAAAGTTTTATTAAAAGCAATTGTTTTAATTCTTTTTATTAATTTTTGCGTTATATAATAATTATAAAATTGCGATTATTATGATACCAATTTTTTTATAATGCTATGATCTTCGTATTCTTCAGAATTGGCCATTTTTAAGGCTCATTTTTTAGGGGTTTAAATATTTTTTAGTATTTTAAAATTAATCGACTAATTGCTCCAAAAAGCCTTATTAAAATGTTTTATTCATATTGATTAATTTTTTTTTTTTGCATTTTTACATTTAATTTTTATTATTATTTTGATTTTTCTCGTTAGCATTTTTAATTTTTTGGGATTATCTTTAATCCTTATTTAAATTCCGCAGCTAATTGTTAATGAATTGTTGATGCTTTAAAGTAATTTTTAATTTTAATAAAAAAAAAATTATGTGTCACAACAAATGCCAGCGCGTTATTTTCCGTGTCTTCGGGAAACAATAAAGGCTGCTAAATTTGTTTGACGCGTCCACACTTTAGTTTAATAAGAAATGGGCAAAATGTTAGGCCTCGGGTGGGAATCGAACCCACGCCTCCACCCAATCCGTGGGCAGCTCTACCATTGAGCTACCGAGGCACATTCGCCCTTTCTTTTATGGATCTTATCAACCCCCGCTCTCGGCGTTTTAACCGCCCAGCCAGCTTCTTCCTTACAGTTTTAATCAATTCTGTTTTTTTTCTATTGGTGGTCGACTGAACAGACACTAGTTCATTTGGGCCTCATTATATTTGTTTTATATAAATCTCGAAGCCTTAATAAATATTTCTTTTGATTACCTTCTTTTAATTTTCTTCCTTTTTCTTTTTTTGTTTGTATTAACATTTTAATTTTGAGATTTTCGTGTTCCAGCAATTGCATTCGGTAAATGAATTAATCATAAAAGTTTTATTAAAAGAAATTGTTTTATTCTCTTTATTAGTTTTAGCGTTATATAATAAATTATAAAATTGCGATTATTATTATACCACTTTTTTTTATAATGCTATGATCTTCGTATCCTTCAGAATTGGCCATTTTTAAGGTTCAGTTTGTTTTATTTAAAAAAATGATAAAATTTATTTTATTAGTTTGAAATAATTCACTCATTTGAGATTTTTTTTAAATTATAGACAAATAATACTCTTTTATGACTTTGTCAGAAGGTAACAAGAATGTTTATTTGGTTGGTTAAATATAATAAAATAGTCAAATAAGATCAATTGTAATGGAAAGATATGATGCCGTCGGAATCGTACAGATGTTGGCACCGACATAGTGGGAACTGCGGAAGGAGAGGGGGAGGGGGGCGGGCGGGGGAGGGGAGAGTGAGCGCATGAGAAAAATGCCTTAAGCAAAAACAAAAAAACCTATGGAATAAGTTAAAAGTTCAAATTTTCAGCAACGTCCTATTATTCTATTGCGTACAACCCTGAAAATCTTATATACGAAGATGAAAATTAAATTTAAAAATGTATTTGAAGCTGGTTCATATTTTTGTTTATTTCTCGAGTTATAGTTGACGTTTTTTTATTAAAATTTATAATATTCAAAATTTTTTAATTTACAAAGAGGGGTAAATAATTTACCATTTGTAGGAATGCACATAAACAGAATTTAATCGATTAATAAACGCTTCAAAAATGAAAAAACAAATATTTCATAAATTGTATTTAAACATTTTTTGGAGTTTTTAATCACTGAACTTTAGCTTAATCCTTTTTTTGAAATCTCATAATTAAATGGGAAAATAAGTTTTTGTTTAAAAAAATGATTGAAAAAAAAATCGAAATATTTAATTAATTATATAAAATGTTTCTTTTTATGTTTAAATTTTTGCCACTTGTCTTTCAAATTGTGTACCTGTCTTTTTCCTGATTTTATTTTTGGGATTGCACATTGAAGTACTGTTGTCATTGATCATATTTGAATTAAAGTTAGATAATTTCGATTTTCTTCTTAAACCTTATAAAAAATGAATTTTTCAAATATTTGTTTGTATCTTGAATTTAATTTTTTTCTTCTTTCCCCTTTGAAATTATTTTAGACTTAAAATCATGTAATTAACTATTTTTCATTAATTTAATTTAAAACTCTCGAAACTTTTCCTCCTCTTTCATAACGTAATTACTCATTTATGTAATTTTTTTTATAAAATTCTATTTTCTGTTTTATCTCTATTCTTGTTCAAAAGATAATTATTTTTAATTTGCCAATTTTCCTTTTTATTTTTTTAAAAAACCCATTTAAAAAGCTAAATTTTAGTCACTTAAGCTGAGTATGGTATTTAGTAAGCAATTGTCTTCAAAATGTTTCTAAAATTTTTTTCGCCAAATATCAGTTTTTTCATTATAATAAATTATTAAAATTGCTTTGTAATTTGATGTATACTAAATGGGTTCTAATAAATTCTTTAATTTATTGCTAAACTTTTTTTTGGAATTTCAAAATAAATAAATCAAACGCATTTTAACTATTACCAGATGGTCCTAGGAATAATTATCTGTTGTAGTAAAAAAAAACGAATAAATAAGAAAATTGAGGTTTTTTTTTGAAATATTCGAATTATATTTAAAAAAAATTTATTATACAACTAACAATATGGTACGATCTCAACGACAGGCAAAGCCATTATTACCTTTATATTTTTCAATATAAACTTCTGTTTTCTAACGAATTCCAACATTTTATATGAATTTATTTAATTGACCTTTTTAACTTAAATTTTCAAGTTAAAAAGTTTGGTACAATTGATTTGAAAATTTTAATTCTCAACAAATATAAAATATTGTATGGAACTTGATTACATTTTTTTGGTCATATTTTCTGTAATGAGACTCATCTCGTACTGCTTTCCACCATTCTGCAGAAAATTTATGGTCGGCTTTTTTTGGCCCTTGTATTTTGAGTGATGACCAATTTTTTATAAAATTATTTTTAATTAAATCTTAAACAAAAATATTATTTTTTTTACGAGAAATCGGATTTTTGCCATCTTTTGAATATATAATAAAATAAATTGAAATATTATTAAGAACACCTTTTTTAATTTTTATGATTCATTAAAAAGATAGAATATTTATGGTGATTAAATAAAACTGAGACGGGTGCCATCGACTCATTTCAAAATTTACTTTTTAATAAATAAGTATACAAAAATCATTTTCTTTAATACCCAAAGAAAGAATAATGTTTTGAATTAGCATTACAATTTTTGATTATTTCGTAAATATATGATTTTTTCGACAATTTAGTTAATTATTATTTTTTATTATTAAATATAAAATCATTTATTTAATTATTTTAAAATTACTTTAAAATATTAGTTAAATTCTCTTTTGAAATGAATTTGCTTCTGCCCAAAATATGATTTTATTATTAATCTTATTTTATATATTTTTGGAATTCAATTAACATTTATTTTAACCCTGCTCACTAGCAGGGTTAAAAAGTTACCCCTAGAATTTAAAAGCTTTTAGCTCGAGTTAAGCATTACAGAAAATTCCGAAATTTAGGAATAACATTAAATAGAGTCTTTTTGATCTAAAATATTTTTTACAAAATTTTTCTATCTGATTTTAATGTAAAAACAATGTTTCTTCCAAACATGCTTAAATAAATCAGAAAATTTAACGAAAACGAAGTGCAATTTCTTCACGCCGATTTTTCCCGGCAATTCTCTTTTGTATTTCATTAAGGCCAATTCCTTCATCATTTTCACCAATTATATTAATCAGTAATTATTAATACAAGAAATTTTTTTAATTACTATTTTTATTAAATTCAGACATGATTATATTTGATAGTTGGTTTAACTTATTTATCAATTTAATTTTTCAGCTTTTTAATATTTCCATGTGTTTTTCACTATTTTTAACCCCTGACTCAATGCTTGCTTTATTTTGAACATTATTTTTCTGGTTATATTTTGGGATTTTCTCTTGTTAATTAACTGTTATTGTAACATTTATTTTTATGCCGTTTTCAATTAAATTTTCTTTATTATTTTTCAATAATTATATTAATAAAAAATTTTAATGGGTTTTTTTCTAAGTCATTAACATTATATAGTTAAATAATTCAAGCGTAATATTATTATTATTGATAAAAGTTATATTGTTATAATATTTTATTTATTTTTTATATTTACTACCAAATCTATTTTAGAAAAATAGGTGAATTCAGATGTTTTTACAATTGGCTTCCAAAAATTTTTCTCCATTTCGCGAATTGGGGAAGGATGGGACGACGGAGAGGAAAAAAAAAATAATGAAAATTTACAAGAAAAAAGGGTGCTGAGTCGTTTCCTAAAAACCGCCACCATGGGCGTTTCCTAATTTCCGCCATTTTGCAGATTTTTCGACTAAAACTCTTTATAACTTTGGTTAAACTTAATCAAATTGTACATTCTTGGTATGGTACGACAGCTATTGGTTAGCTCTATTAGCCTACCAAATTTCAAAAATTTTCATCGAGATTTAATAAAGTTGTGGCCATAAAAACCCAAAAAATTTTATATTTTTCTCAAAACAACCAAAATTTTTGAAATTTGGTAGGCTAATAGAGCTAACAAATAGCTATTAACCTTACCAGAGAATCTTCCCGATTCCGAATTTCTGAGCTTTTACAATCACAAATGGTTAAGTTTGAGGGCAGATTCGGAAACTATCATTTTAATTTTCCTCAGTTTATAACGTTCTAAAGCTTTGATTTTGTTGGAGGCCCAAATTTCTGAAGGATCCTGAAGATACTCAATGTGTCCAAGTCTTTAAAAATTTTCCCGAATTTGATCGCAAAGGAAATGAAGATGTGGAAATAGTTCCAAAAGATGAATTTGATAAAAAAAACTTCATGAAATAAAGAATAAACTAAATGACGTTTCGGAGGAAAAGGATGAATTGAGAAGTTTATAAGAATCTGATTTCAGAAATTTTTCAAAAGGAAAGAATTTAAGAAATTTTTAATTTTTCAAGAAAAGCTGAAAAATCAAACCAATTTTGTTGTGAAAATGATGAACAGCATTTTGGTTATTTTAGTTTTTTGGACTTTTTTAATTAGTTTTTTGTTAAGTTTGTTTTTCAAAATTTCATCAGTAATAGAATAAATATTAAATTTTCCATAAATACTTTTTGAAATAGAGGCTCAAATTTGCCTTGTTATTTTTTATTATATTTCTTAGTGGAAATTATATATTCTTAAATAAATTTTGTAATGAATTCCAACATTTGATTCAACTTTTTATTTCGTTTACCTTCTTAAAAATTCAAAAATGAAAAGATATAATTAATAATTTTTGCTATTATTTAAATAATATTTAAAATCTCGGGAAATTTCTGCCATTTTTTGTAAAAAAGTCGATGCAATGTGGCACAGCAATTCCAGCGAAATTTCCGGGAATTGCATAAATTTAATCATCTTTGAGGGTGGAACATAATTTTGAGACGAAAATCTTTTTTTTTCAAAAAAAAAAATTTTTTTTTTATTTCTACAAACCCAACCATGATTAAAATACCCGCCAGGGTTTTTATGGAAATTACCGGGAACGTGGGCCCCGGTAAAAAGGGATTTTTGCCCCGGTTTTCCCGTTCCAGGGTCATCGTCGTCCCGGTTCCCGGCCCCGGTAAATTTGACCGGGGAAAACGGCCGTGGGAACGGGGTTAAATGTTCCCATTAATGCGCCCTGATTTTCGAAAAAATCATCAAAAAAGGTCATTTTTGTGTCTAATTTGTTCCTTTAAATGACAATTTATTTTCGGCATTTTTGGCGACTAATTTAAAGTTATTCTGTTAAATAATTCGTTTTAGCAAGAAATTCTTCAAAATTTATTTATTTTATAGTTAAGATCTCTTAACAAATCTCACCAAAATTTTCAAATTTCCCAGCCGGCGCCGAACGGCACCGCCAACCCCCTCGCCGGACTTCTACTCTAAGAATTTCCGAAAAATTTTAAAGTTGATAAAAACTATTCATTAAAATATCGAAGTAAACTTCATTTCTGGATACATAAGTCGAGATACAGAAAATGCTTACCGGAAAAAAAGATAATTTGTGAAAAAGTAATAATTTTGGCAAAAAATACAAAATATTTGGGGTAAATTTCGAAATTTTGAAAAATCCTAGTTCCCGGCCAAGGGCCCGGTCAAAATTTGAATACAACTCTAGCCTCGGGTTTAACTTAAAAAAGAACATTTAATAATGTTTTTGCGCAATTCATTAAGATAAAACCTAATCTCATGAAATTTGAGTTTTTTTCAAAAAAAAAGTGGCAAAATCGGTCAACCCTAATAAGTGAAACTTAAAAATATTGTTGATATTAAATGTGGATGTTTTCCTCGACTATGGTGTCGCCGATATTCGTCAATTCTGTGGAAGTGTCAATATAAAAGCAGTCTTGAAGCATACAAAATGCTATATTCCTTAAAAATACTGAATTTCATAATAATGGGTAGCCAGCGGAAGCGATCGTGCGCCCGGTGTTAGAAGACACCCGCCCGCGCTGTTTTGCATATCACTTTTTAAAATTTTTTGTTTTAATAATTTTAATTTTTTAATTTAAAATCAACTTTAAATGCCGTAATTTCTTCCCTATTCATGTTTATTTTTCACTTTCAATTTTCATTATTTATTTATGTAAAATTTTTGAATACTGTCTTTTTTTTTTTAACAATTCAATCTTTTTCTTTTTTTTTCATTTTTTGGAGCTTTAAAATTATAGTTTGAATTGGTTTGCTTATATTTTATGCTAAAAATAAAATATTTTATATAAATTTTTTGTTTTCTTATTATCTGAATGTCATATATTTTCGACAATATGCTCCAACAAATAAATGTAAGGCTTATCAATTTTTAATAATTTAAAATCTTTTTTTTTATTATGGTCTATTTTTATTGTAATGAATTTAATTATATTTAGCTTTACATTATTTATTTATAAAATCGAATTTTGGTCATTTCTGCCATTTCATCGGTTGTGAGCGCCAATTGATCTTTTTGGCAAGGGCATATTTTGATAAATTTCTCTTGCCTCCCCTTCCAAAAATTGCGGAAACATCCACACACAATCAGCTAATTTGAGGCCGTTGCCAATACATGAAATTATCTTAAAATTTTTAAACATTCGGAAATTTTTTGCTGATCAATTTTATCTTTTTTTTATTATAAAGGAATTAAGTATTTTTAATTTTTATTAAAAGGATTTTAACTAAGGTTAAACCAGAATATTTAAAAAAATTATATTGTTTTGATTCTTCAGTTTTTTATGGTTTTATTTTATTTTTTTCTTTAATTGTTCTTTCCCAGGTACGATTCTTATTTCTACTTGTTATTCTTTCTTTATTATTAATTGTTTTACAGTTAATTATTTACGCGATTTTTCTTACTATTCTTTTTTTTTATTGTTTTTAGAATATATAATTTTAATAATTTACTAATTATTGGGAATTTGCACAGTACCAATGAAGTCGTCGACGTTATTTGGTCTTTCAGTAATGGGGGTTTTTTGCAATTCAACCGTAACGGTCGCTGGCACTTAATTGAAATGTTTGCTTCCGCTTCCAAGGTAAGTTCCAAGTGTCACAGTCAAATGTCCACTTATTCCGCACTTTTTATTCAAATGTGACGATGATAAAAGAACTTCAGATTTGAATATTCTTTTGCTATAAATATATTATAATTCTTATAGTTATTAATTTTATTTTTGTTTTATTTCTGCTTTTAGTTAAATTAGCGTACAAGAGAAAATTTATAAAATTTTGGCAAAAAAGTTTATCGGTTCTTTCCTTGTCTAATACATAAATGAATGCTTAGTTTTTCCACGCGGTTAAATCTGGCACAATTTCGATTTTATTTTCATATGGCAAATTTAACTCAAACAAAAGCAGACTAATTTTCGATAATCTTAGTCGAGGCGCAAATGTGGAGGTTCTTCCAAAGCTGCATACCTTGAAAAAACTTAAATTATTTACATAAAGAAAGCAGGTTCTGTTGAATAATAATGAAAAAATAAAAATAAAATATTATTTAAAAATACAAGAAAAATTTCAATGACAATTGCTGGGACATAACCCCCCTTACACTCGTTTTAAATTATTAAACTAAAAATAAAAAATATCTTTATAAAGTTTCCAAAAAAATTTATATAAATTCAAATATTGCGCTTAAAGAATTAATTTAACGTTTAAAAATATAACCGAAATAAAAAAATTTTATGAAAAAATCCTATATTTATTTATTACAAGACGACAAATTGCCCAAGGTTTTATATAGTTTTAATTGTAAAAAAAAAAGTTTAGAATTTTTAGATTAAATTATTTTTGCCAATTTTTTCTAAAAATAAATAATTTCTGCTTTAAATAAGGGTCTAAATGACCAGAATCTAACAAATAAAAAATAAATAAAAATCAGAGAAAGAAAATACATTTATTAAATCAATATAAAAAGAAGGAAAACTGCCATCTTTAATATTACCCAAAATATATATTCAATAATTTATTTTTATGCCAAAATTTATGAATGTAAATCAAAAGAGAGAAAGATTCAAAAAAAGGAAACCCATTGCATAAGAAAAAAACAAAATAAAAAAAATACATAGTTGCTAATATTAAATATATAAAGATTCTTTTGATTATTTTTTAATACTGTATGGTTGGCAAAAAATACCAATATTTTATTAAAAAAAACAATTCAAAGTTTTGTAATTCATATAAACAGTTATTATGTTGTTTCTCTGCCAAATAAAAGCATCATTTTATTGAAATTACATACAAATTTTATAAACCTAATTTAAGAATGTTATGTAAATAAAAAGTCTAATAAAAATTCATAAAAAAAATAAAAGGTACAGATAAAGAAGCTCCTGAATCATGGTTATTGTAACTAAATTAACTATTTAAAATTCACTTAAGCAAAACTGTAATACAAATATTATTATAAAAAATGCAAATAAAATTGCGAATACAGTATAGAGATTTATAAACAATATTATAATACCGTAATTACTTACGAAATAACATCAAGATATTCAGCGTAAAATAAAACATATGAATGAAAAATTTTTTTCTATTAGTTTTTATAATATTACATAAATATTTTTTAACAAAATTTAAAACCAGCTAAATGGAATTAAAGTATAATTATTTACCTTCGTGTTCCTTTATCTTTATTATCATACCAATTTTATTTTTTTTTATACTAATATATTTTTTAATTTTACAGTTTAATTTTAGTCATTTTTGCTGATTATGATGTTTATCAGCAATATCACCTGCATAAATTTAATAATTATTCAACAAAAATCAATTTATTTTAACATTTAAATTTTATTAAAAAACAAGCAAATTTTGCTGAATGTATTTATATAATCAATTTTTAATACGTTAGTTAGGGCACACATTAAAATTGTTTAATTTCATTTTTTACAATATTATATAGTGATTTTTGAACCTCTAACAATATTTTTGAATATAAAATAGATAATATTTTTTCTTATTTAATTTAAAATACAATCCAAATGATTTAAATTTTTTATTCGTTTTTATTGCGTTTGAATTATTTAGTAAATTACTAAAATTTTGTTTATTATAATACATTTTATTTGCTCTGCAGGAACATTCCTCGCAAGAAAGGCTTTTAGGGTGTTGTTTATCGCGCACTCGCGCGAAATTAAGTTGTGGAAAACCGTAAATGTCCTCCGATAGGACCCAATCGCGATTTTGAACTATAATATTTTAAATTAGAATTTTATTTCATTATTTTCGTAGATATTTGAGTTTTTCTGAAATTTTATTTATTAATTTTGTTATTTTATCCAATATTTTTTTATATTCCAATATAATAAATCATTAATTTTATTTACAGTCGAATATAATATTTAAAGTAATCGTTACAATATTACTTAGTTTTGATTAAAATAATGATAATGCGGTGAAATAAATATGCTTTTATTAGGTTTTGAAACCTACGATTTTAGTTATTTTGGGGTTTCCCGTGTCTCCGCCCTGTTTTATTGTTAACATTAGACAAAAAAAGGCCAAAAAAAAAACTAAAAATGTACTAAAAACGTAAATCATGGTAAATTCGCTACAGGCATGACCATATGTTTAGACTCGACTCACTTAGTGCTTTTGATTAAACTCGTGATAAAAGCTAAATTTTCAAAGATTTTTTGACCCACAAAATATTAGTTTTATAAAGATTTAAATGAGTCTAAACATATGACTACTCAAATTGGGGGTGAAGTTGGCTTTTGTTTTGTAATTATTAACGATGCGAAGCAATTGAGTTGTAACTGCTATCATTGAAAAGCCCACAAAAAATGCTAAAAAAAAACTAAAGTATGTTAGCCATTTGGCCACAAAATAAGCGTTTATCCCGCATTCAATCAATAATCACTAAGTGAGTCTAAACATATGACCATGACTGTGTTTCCAAATAAATAATTGTCTTTTTATTAAATTTCGTTTTTAAAGCTATTCTCTCATTTTTATTTTTGGGAAAAATACATTCGTATTTAATAAAAGATGTCATTAATATTATTTGAATTATAGTTCACATTTCATTAGTATTAAATTATCTTAAAAATAAATATTTTTAATTACTAATTAATTACTCGATTGTTTTTTTTGCTTTTTAAATATTATTTTAATTAATTATCTTAAAAATGTATTTGTTATTTTTTCACTTAAGATTATTTTTAGTTAATTGAGACAAATGAGATTTCAAATTGGTGCGATGGACAAAACGTGCAAACATCAAGCACTTGACAAATTAATATGATTTTTAATTTTATATGGTTTTTAATATTATATGATTTTTAATTAATATGTTTAAATTCATATGATTTTTAAATTAAAAATATTAATTTATTGAATTCTATTTGGGCATCAAAAATAATATTTCTGATAAATTTTTCATTTAAAATAATTAATGCTTACATTTTTAGTCATTATTTCTATATAAATCAATTCATAACACTTTACATGACTAATAATATAATTTTAATATTTTATTCGTGACATATTGTTTTTTTAAATCATATGACTTTCTTCTTTTTTTTTTGCATTTTTACATTTAGTTTATCATTTTTTTAATTTTTTTTTCAAAAGACTTATTAGATTGCGCCATTGCGGTTCGACTCCTTGTGAGAAGAAATTTTGGGGAAATAACTTAGGACGTTCTTTTTTATTTCGGGAAATTTTTGCATCTTTAATTAATGTTGTCATTTTAAATGTTTTATTCATATTGATCATTTTTTTTTTGCATTTTTAAGTTTAATTTTTAATATTTTGGGAGTAGCTTTAATCCTCTTTTATATTCCGCAACTAATTGTTAAAGAATTGTTGATGCTTTTAAGTAATTTTTAATTTAAATAAAAAATTAAGGTGTCACAACAAATGCCAGCGCGTTATTTTCCGTGTGTTCGGGAAACATAAAGCCTGCTTCTTGGTTTGACGCGTCCCCCTTTTACTTTTAATTAATTCTGTTTTTTTTTCGACTGAACAGTCACCAGTTCATTTTGGGCCGCATTACATTGGTTTTTATGTATAATTAAAAGAATTTCGAGTTATGAATAAATATTTTTTTGATTACCTTCTTTTAATTTTCTTTTTTTGTTTGTATTAACATTTAAATTTTGCGATTTTCGTGTTCCAGCAATTGCATTCGGTAAGTGCCTTAATCATAAAAAGTTTTATTAAAAGCAATTGTTTTAATTCTTTTTATTAATTTTTGCGTTATATAATAAATTATAAAATTGCGATTATTATGATACCAATTTTTTTTATAATGCTATGATCTTCGTATTCTTCAGAATTGGCCATTTTTAAGGCTCATTTTTTAGGGGTTTAAATATTTTTTAGTATTTTAAAATTAATCGACTAATTGCTCCAAAAAGCCTTATTAAAATGTTTTATTCATATTGATTAATTTTTTTTTTTTGCATTTTTACATTTAATTTTTATTATTATTTTGATTTTTCTCGTTAGCATTTTTAATTTTTTGGGATTATCTTTAATCCTTATTTAAATTCCGCAGCTAATTGTTAATGAATTGTTGATGCTTTAAAGTAATTTTTAATTTTAATAAAAAAAAAATTATGTGTCACAACAAATGCCAGCGCGTTATTTTCCGTGTCTTCGGGAAACAATAAAGGCTGCTAAATTTGTTTGACGCGTCCACACTTTAGTTTAATAAGAAATGGGCAAAATGTTAGGCCTCGGGTGGGAATCGAACCCACGCCTCCACCCAATCCGTGGGCAGCTCTACCATTGAGCTACCGAGGCACATTCGCCCTTTCTTTTATGGATCTTATCAACCCCCGCTCTCGGCGTTTTAACCGCCCAGCCAGCTTCTTCCTTACAGTTTTAATCAATTCTGTTTTTTTTCTATTGGTGGTCGACTGAACAGACACTAGTTCATTTGGGCCTCATTATATTTGTTTTATATAAATCTCGAAGCCTTAATAAATATTTCTTTTGATTACCTTCTTTTAATTTTCTTCCTTTTTCTTTTTTTGTTTGTATTAACATTTTAATTTTGAGATTTTCGTGTTCCAGCAATTGCATTCGGTAAATGAATTAATCATAAAAGTTTTATTAAAAGAAATTGTTTTATTCTCTTTATTAGTTTTAGCGTTATATAATAAATTATAAAATTGCGATTATTATTATACCACTTTTTTTTATAATGCTATGATCTTCGTATCCTTCAGAATTGGCCATTTTTAAGGTTCAGTTTGTTTTATTTAAAAAAATGATAAAATTTATTATTTATTAGTTTGAAATAATTCACTCATTTGAGATTTTTTTTAAATTATAGACAAATAATACTCTTTTATGACTTTGTCAGAAGGTAACAAGAATGTTTATTTGGTTGGTTAAATATAATAAAATAGTCAAATAAGATCAATTGTAATGGAAAGATATGATGCCGTCGGAATCGTACAGATGTTGGCACCGACATAGTGGGAACTGCGGAAGGAGAGGGGGAGGGGGGCGGGCGGGGGAGGGGAGAGTGAGCGCATGAGAAAAATGCCTTAAGCAAAAACAAAAAAACCTATGGAATAAGTTAAAAGTTCAAATTTTCAGCAACGTCCTATTATTCTATTGCGTACAACCCTGAAAATCTTATATACGAAGATGAAAATTAAATTTAAAAATGTATTTGAAGCTGGTTCATATTTTTTGTTTATTTCTCGAGTTATAGTTGACGTTTTTTTATTAAAATTTATAATATTCAAAATTTTTTAATTTACAAAGAGGGGTAAATAATTTACCATTTGTAGGAATGCACATAAACAGAATTTAATCGATTAATAAACGCTTCAAAAATGAAAAAACAAATATTTCATAAATTGTATTTAAACATTTTTTGGAGTTTTTAATCACTGAACTTTAGCTTAATCCTTTTTTTGAAATCTCATAATTAAATGGGAAAATAAGTTTTTGTTTAAAAAAATGATTGAAAAAAAAATCGAAATATTTAATTAATTATATAAAATGTTTCTTTTTATGTTTAAATTTTTGCCACTTGTCTTTCAAATTGTGTACCTGTCTTTTTCCTGATTTTATTTTTGGGATTGCACATTGAAGTACTGTTGTCATTGATCATATTTGAATTAAAGTTAGATAATTTCGATTTTCTTCTTAAACCTTATAAAAAATGAATTTTTCAAATATTTGTTTGTATCTTGAATTTAATTTTTTTCTTCTTTCCCCTTTGAAATTATTTTAGACTTAAAATCATGTAATTAACTATTTTTCATTAATTTAATTTAAAACTCTCGAAACTTTTCCTCCTCTTTCATAACGTAATTACTCATTTATGTAATTTTTTTTATAAAATTCTATTTTCTGTTTTATCTCTATTCTTGTTCAAAAGATAATTATTTTTAATTTGCCAATTTTCCTTTTTATTTTTTTAAAAAACCCATTTAAAAAGCTAAATTTTAGTCACTTAAGCTGAGTATGGTATTTAGTAAGCAATTGTCTTCAAAATGTTTCTAAAATTTTTTTCGCCAAATATCAGTTTTTTCATTATAATAAATTATTAAAATTGCTTTGTAATTTGATGTATACTAAATGGGTTCTAATAAATTCTTTAATTTATTGCTAAACTTTTTTTTTGGAATTTCAAAATAAATAAATCAAACGCATTTTAACTATTACCAGATGGTCCTAGGAATAATTATCTGTTGTAGTAAAAAAAAACGAATAAATAAGAAAATTGAGGTTTTTTTTTGAAATATTCGAATTATATTTAAAAAAAATTTATTATACAACTAACAATATGGTACGATCTCAACGACAGGCAAAGCCATTATTACCTTTATATTTTTCAATATAAACTTCTGTTTTCTAACGAATTCCAACATTTTATATGAATTTATTTAATTGACCTTTTTAACTTAAATTTTCAAGTTAAAAAGTTTGGTACAATTGATTTGAAAATTTTAATTCTCAACAAATATAAAATATTGTATGGAACTTGATTACATTTTTTTGGTCATATTTTCTGTAATGAGACTCATCTCGTACTGCTTTCCACCATTCTGCAGAAAATTTATGGTCGGCTTTTTTTGGCCCTTGTATTTTGAGTGATGACCAATTTTTTATAAAATTATTTTTAATTAAATCTTAAACAAAAATATTATTTTTTTTACGAGAAATCGGATTTTTGCCATCTTTTGAATATATAATAAAATAAATTGAAATATTATTAAGAACACCTTTTTTAATTTTTATGATTCATTAAAAAGATAGAATATTTATGGTGATTAAATAAAACTGAGACGGGTGCCATCGACTCATTTCAAAATTTACTTTTTAATAAATAAGTATACAAAAATCATTTTCTTTAATACCCAAAGAAAGAATAATGTTTTGAATTAGCATTACAATTTTTGATTATTTCGTAAATATATGATTTTTTCGACAATTTAGTTAATTATTATTTTTTATTATTAAATATAAAATCATTTATTTAATTATTTTAAAATTACTTTAAAATATTAGTTAAATTCTCTTTTGAAATGAATTTGCTTCTGCCCAAAATATGATTTTATTATTAATCTTATTTTATATATTTTTGGAATTCAATTAACATTTATTTTAACCCTGCTCACTAGCAGGGTTAAAAAGTTACCCCTAGAATTTAAAAGCTTTTAGCTCGAGTTAAGCATTACAGAAAATTCCGAAATTTAGGAATAACATTAAATAGAGTCTTTTTGATCTAAAATATTTTTTACAAAATTTTTCTATCTGATTTTAATGTAAAAACAATGTTTCTTCCAAACATGCTTAAATAAATCAGAAAATTTAACGAAAACGAAGTGCAATTTCTTCACGCCGATTTTTCCCGGCAATTCTCTTTTGTATTTCATTAAGGCCAATTCCTTCATCATTTTCACCAATTCTTAGCACTTCAGCTTCAGACTGCTGGTCATCAAATTCGACTTCAGGAACAGGAAGTCGAAATCGAACTGCCAAATTATGCAAAACAGCGCATGATATAACAGCCTTTGGAATTTGTTGTAGCTTAATTCTGCATCCACTATGCAGAATGCTCCAACGTCGTTTTAGGATTCTAAATGTGTGTTCAATCTTAGTCCTCCCTATTGCATGGGCATAGTTGTAACTTTTCTGATAATCATTGACAGGATTTAAATACGGAACAAGCAACCAATTTCTCAGCGGGTAACCACTGTCACCAAGCAACAAATCATAGTTGTTTGGCCCATAGTAAAAGGCAATCCACAATATCGGAAAAAGCCGAATTGAATTTGTCTTTTTTCATTTTTATCCGGAAAATGGATAAATTCTTCGGCGTGAGTTGACAAAGCATTTGTCACTCTTTTAGCGCATTTTGAGACAGTAGTCTGTGCTATTTTAAACGGAGCGGCAACATGTATGCCAAAAGTATTCGAAGCAAGTTATTGTAACGTCGCCAATACCTTTTTTGTTTATTTTGTCGCTATTTCTATACTCAGCAACCTGTATTTCAGTTGGAATAGGATTGCCCCTATTGTTTTGTCTATTCAGTCGCAAGTCATCATCAAGCAGTTCGCTCAAAAAAGTAATACCGTTGCGGTGAAAACGAGACCGAAGAAATAGTAGCAAATGGTACTCCATTGCGGGATTTTAAACCCGGGTGCACGACACCTGCACGGTTCGGTTTCATCAATATTGACAATTTACCATGTTGTAATTTTTCTGTAAACATTTAAAATTTGGAAACTAAATGCTCATAATGTAACAAAACGCGAAAAGGCACAATTTCTCCAAAATCCAAAAATCACTTGGATGGAGTATTCTTTGAAATATCTTGCAAAATGACATCATCGCCATATGCATATATGATAGTCTCACGCCGCTCCTCCGAGGCACAATATGCCAATTTTTTCTTTCGATTTTCAAAATCAGTATTCGTTCATTTTGTCCAGAACACGTTCAATTTTAGGCGAGACATTGTCCAAAAAGTCGCCAATTTTCTGTTCATTCTTAAGTTGCAATTCGAGAACGGCACGCTGCAAATCAGCAAGAGAGGAGGAACTTGGAGTCGGCGTCCGACGTTTCCCCAACAAAAGCGTGCGAACCTTACCAATAAACCGTAAATATAATTTTCGCGATTATCTTATTTAACTTTTTGGTCCTCACTGCTTAATCGTCCGAAACCAACAAAAAGTCATTCTTTTCTACAAATCATTCGTCACTCATATTCTCTGTGAAAGTGCTCTGATTGATTTGTTTACTGACTATGTCGGCTGAGCTCACCGCACTTCTTCGGTTGTTACAGCAACAAACTGATGCCTTTCAGGCTCTTTTACAAAATGCTCAGCCAAATCCCATTTTAAATCACTCTGCAATTTATTCTTCTATCAATTGCCAACTTGGCGAATTTTTGTATAATCCCGAATTGGGCCAACACAAAATTGAAAGTGCTATTTGGTGACACACGTTCGTTGTTCATTCGACGTTTTGAATGTTTTTAATTGACTAAACCAAATTCACAATCTCCCATTGATTTTGCAAGCCAGGTGAACGCGCAATGTGAACGCTCACAGATGGAATTGAGCAAGGACGAAATCAAAGCGTTAATCTTTTTGAGCGGACTTTCAGACGAGGACCGCGAGCTTCGTGAGCGTTGTTTGAAATTGCGTAGCACATCCAACGCATTAGCACACCCATCTGGCCATTCATCAAATGCAATTTCATTAAGGCCTTAGAAAGTGAACGAGCAGCAGCGTTTTAGTAGGCGGAGTGCCTCACAAAGCATACATGAGCAACGCTACAACAAACAAAGTCGATCGCCCAGTGTGCCGCGACAAGTTCATCAGCCGGCAAAATTTCCTCGACAACGGCTAGGACCGCCGCCGTCTCCATGCAGATTTTGTGGAGGAAAACACTGGAACATTGACTGTTTCAAAGCGCCGATTTGTTCAAAGTGCAACCGACGTGGACACCACCGCTCTGCTTGCAGATTATCACAGACAACAGGAAGATGGAACGCACCGCAACTAAAAGCGTCTATGTCCATTTTCAACATCGCAAGTTTGAATGGTAAAACAGCCGCTGAATTGTTTTTAGGACGTAAAGTCCGTACCATCATTTCATTGGTGAAACCGAACAGAAACAGATTCAATCAAACATCTAGCATGACTCAGTACAATCTTCGCATGTCAAAGCAATTCAACCGGAGACGTGGTACTTGTTATCGTACATTTGCAATTGGAGATAACGTTCTGATTGTCAATTACCGGAATAACAAGAAATCATGGTTACAGGGCAAAGTTATTGAAGGTAAAGGTTTGATTTGGAAGATTCGTTTCCCGTGTCTTGGTATAACAGCGAGTAGGCACACAAACCAAATGCGCCAATTGTTCTCGTGGCCAGCGTGAGAATTTAAAATTATTTTCTTTGCATTAAAATAACATTACAATTTTTAATCATTCATAAATATATAATTTTTATGCAACTTGGTAATAATTTTTTTCATTAAAATTTTCACGGATCTTGAAAGACGTGGCAATTGCAGACATTGGGGTCGCCCGGTGTTACAGAGTTTGTATTGTTGTCAGTAAATTGCACTTAAATATATATTATATATCATTGTTATGCCTTTCCCCTGTGTAGTCTTATCTCCCTCTCCCTATTGCTGTCCCCTTCCCTTTCACTCTCATATTCTGAGCAACTGTTGTCCCTCCGCCCCCGATCACTCTCGGATATAAGAATGATCAGTAGTTTAAGTCAATGAACCAGTCGTCCAATTGTTTTCCTTTTCGCCATCGTTTGGAAATAAAAGACTTTTAAGAGTCTCCGTCGACTTCCCTTTTGGCCGGGTCCGCGCCCCTTCTGTGCCGGGATTATATCCCGCCACAGAAGGGGCCCAACGGACCCATCGGCACATGGCCATTTTATGGTGGACCTTGTGGGGAGATGTGAAAATCTCCTCCTCCCCCCCCTTTTCCTCCCCCCCCCATCCGATTTCTAATTTCTACCCTTCATTGATAATCATATTGCAGTTTACATTTTCATTGTGCATTTATGATTGATTAAATTTTTTTTTTTTGCTTACACAATGTACCCTTTTTGCCCCCACCATTTTTTATTTTCCATTTTTTCCCGATTTTACCATTTTTCTTCTCTTGTTTTCTTTATCCGAATCCCATTTCATTTAGCAAAAATTTATAGTGTGTTCTGAAATGAAGTGTTAACAAATTTTATATGTGTGTGTATATAAATGAATTTAAAACAAATTTAACAAGTTGCTGTGCCAAAAGTCCTTTTAATTGAGCAGTCAAGATGGCCTAGGCATGGCCCGGCTTTTCATCAAAAACGGAAATGCGAGTTGGCGCCCGGAGGCGGTGGCACTGGCTACAGAAATAGCCCTTTTCCGGAGGAATGCGGTGCTTGGTGAGGATCAGAGTGATAAGGACGGAAATGGCCACGGCAAAAAGAACATTGAGTCCCAGGGACAAAATGAGGACCCAATTGGGCCAGTTGTCATGGGACAGGGCGCAAATCGGCGTGTCAGAAGCACAAATTACTGGTTCCGACCAGTCAGCAAGTCCGAAGCATCGACGGGAGCAGTTGAAGTTGGCACAAGGGACCCGCCAAAATTCAAGCACCGACAGATCTACATGGGAACGACTTAACACTAACTCTTAAATTTCTCTTTCTCTCTCTCTCTCTCTCTGTTTCATTTTATTTCACTTCTCTTATGCGATTTTTTCCTTCTATTTTTCCCACCTAATAAATTTGACTAGTCATACTGTCCCTACCGTATTCAATTTTTTCTCCGATTTCTTACGCCGACCGTTTCCCCCCTCCGTCACCGATTGGACATCCCTCTCCCTTCTCATTTTATTTTACCCGTCAATTAACAAATGTTGCGTAAACAGCTGCCCATCCCTCTTCCCCTCTCTTGCATAGACCGGGCCCCATTTCTATGTATTGAGAGTTGTTGATCAGTAAGAAAGAGCTCTAATTAATTAATTTGGGAAGAAAGGGAAAGGGAAAAATTCAGCACAAAGAAACATTGGTCACGGGACAAACAAAAAGCAAACCAATTCAACGAACAAAAGGCAATTAGCGAATTGCGATCAACGATGAGAAGCAATTAACGACGGGAATTAAAGCAAAATAAAAGGGATAAAGAGGAACTAATCAGGAGTTCACGGGACAAACGAGCAATTATTCATACGGGGAACAAAGAAGAGACGGACAGGCGGCCAATTTTCTTTCATTTTCATTCTAATCATCTGACTTAATCAACGAATGAACGACAACAATTCTACTTATTTCTCATCGACAATTTTCTGGTGTTAATCATGTCTTTCGGGAAGTTTAATTTCTTAGCAACAAATCGACAACCGACGAAGCTCTAGTGTTATTATCTTTGAAATTATTCTCGACTACTTCTCTGAAGAATTTTCTTAAATTTTCGACGACACAACTACGTAGCAACAAATCGACAACCGACGAAGCTCTAGTGTTATTATCTTTGAAATTATTCTCGACTACTTCTCTGAAGAATTTTCTTAAATTTTCGACGACACAACTACGCTAATTTTGCATTTTCTTTTCTCTGGTGTTAAGCGTCCACCCATATTCCAAAATTCCGGCAAAAACGACAGATCTACGAAGACGATCAAATTCTTTTGAAGAAGACAATCCCAGCGAAGGAGAAACTGCTCGCGAGAAGCGCTTGTGGTTAATCCAACAGAAGAGACAGCTAAGAAATATGGACATTGACGCCCTTCGGCGTCGGATTTTAACACTTGAAAGAGAGGTGCAGGACGGAGTCGGCAACCGTCCCGGACTCCCAATGCCAGCCTACTTCGATGGTAACGCTGATTTGCAAGAATATTTGAAAACTTTCAATATGATTGCAACTGCACAAAATTGGACTCCTGCGAGATGTGCCCAAATTTTGCCGCTCTATCTCAGAGGTTCGGCACGTGCTATCTACGAAAGCTTTGACCAAGATACTAAGAATAATTGGCGAAGTCTGGTAAATACCCTGGCAGAGAAGCTGAAACAGATGACACCGAGCTTGACGGCCCGACAAAAATTAGCACAAAGGAAACATTTGGCTGGAGAATCGCTGGAGGAATTCGCGCAGGCAATAAGAAATTTGGTCAATCGCGCTTATCCGGATGACAGCTTGGAGATGGACTTCACATTTTTGGCCCTGGGTGACCGGGAAAATGACGTGAAACAGGCAAATGAGGACCGTCTGCTACAATTTCGTTCGGGAATCGCGAGGGATTTTTTTCGAGCAAATTTGAGACCACAATTAAAAGAAAAAATCATGTACATGGACGAGCCCCAAAATTTGGAAGAGGCCGTGTCGCAAGCCAGGCGTGTTGAGCAGGTGCAAGGGAACTTGACAGATGATTTGTGGAAAAATTCACAAAATGCAAAAGCGGAAGTCGCTTTGGCAGAAGTCAACGCAGTACGGACGGAACTGAATGAGCTACGAGAACAACAAAAGTCAAACGAAGACCAAAGGCGACCTCAGTTCTACCAACGGGATGAAGGACAAAATCAGCAAAGTTTTTGGAGAGGAAATTCCGAATTTCGGCAAGGAGGCAGAAGGAATTTCAATTCAAGAGGTTTCGGAAGCTATCGAAGAGGATCATACGGAAACCGTGGAAGATTCAATCGGCGCGTGCAAATTTCACACCACTTGGCAACCGATTCCAAGGATCGCGTAATAACAACTTTCGGTCAAACTTTAACCAAAACCGAGACTGGACGAGAAACGACGGCCAAGAAAACCAAAACCGGGAACGTGAAAGAAATAATTCGGACCGAGGAAGAAATGGATGGAGAGTAAACGAAGTCAATTTTCCGTTCATTTGCCTCGTGGCAATTCTTTCGGTCACAATTTTTCCTGTTGCGGCACAATACCAAATTTGCCCGACCCAACCAACAGAGGGAATCACCGTAACAATGAGTTTTCCGGAGGAACAAAATTGTACCCTGCCCGCGGAGAGACCACCGCTTACTGTCAAGACAGACCTTTATATTCCGATTCGAATTCCGCGAGTGTTTCCCGCCTTTAAATGCTGGAATGTCACCACAATCACATGCACGGAATCTTTTCTACGTATTGTAACTTTGGACCACCCGGATAAAAAGGTTGAATCAGAAGCATCAGTCGAAGACTGTCACGCATCATTAAATCATTTGCCTATGAATCGAGTGAGCGAGTCGCGATGGGAAAGTCTATCACCGATCCGAAAGGAATACGGGTGGTATGGAGTGAATTGCTTCCATAACACACAGACGATAATCGAAGCCGGGACAGCAGGAATTTTGGGAGGAAGAAGACTAGTAACATCATGGGGAGATTCCTTAAAAGTCGACAAAAGCCTGGGAGAAGATGGAAGTTGGATCCGATTGCCAGGAGCCGTGGAAATGCTAATGTGGAAAATCCCATCAGACGAATTTTGGAATTCTCACTTCATAGTGGGACCAGTGACAGCGGAAATTTGGCCAAAGAAGGCAGTCGTCATTGATGAGCTTCAATACACCTTTCCGATAAGTCGGAACCAGGAAAGAAAATTTCCAGTTTTTGGAGTTCCTGATGATGCTTTAAAAACGGAAAATAATGTGTACATTCATGTGGTCGGAAAAGTAAATGCGACCAAGTTGTCACGACCGAAACGAAGTGATGGAAAGACCAAAGCGGAACCAAGAAAGACGAATGCACCCAGATTAAATCCGACAAGAAGACCAAATATTCGCCGAGGAGAAGTAAAAACGATTGCGGTCGCATCAACTCCTACCCCTAAAAGCTTACCAATAACTCTTCAAACGACGGTTATTGTTCCAACCACAATTGCCCCACCAACGACGCATCGGACTTTAACTGTTTTTATAACCACTAAACCTTCAACGACTCGTCCCACGCCAATTCAAACCACCACAACTCCCGTTCATACTACGAGGATCCCATCAACCGTGCGGCCGACACAAATAGTAAAAACAAAAATTATTCCAACTACAAAGCCGACAAAAATTATACCAATTACTCGTCCAATTACAACAATTCGCACCACAATTACTCCACCAACCCCAAAACCGACCACTCCTCCCACTTCAACCATGCCTCCGATTACCCGCACTGTCACCATTATTCGGACAACTCCTATACTTACCACCATTCGCCCAACCACGATAGTGAGCAGTACCAATAGTCCTACCACAACTACTGCTATTCCTTCAACGACTCCTCAACCAAAATTAATCTCTCCGTTTACTCGACCAATTTCCGTCATTACCACTACAACTCCTCTCCCTACCAAAATTCGGCCAAAAACAATTGCTTTCACCACAGCCAGCCCAAGGATTAAAAACCCAATCACGACGACAACTAGCCCTTTCGATGTCATTCTAAAGGAACTAAATGAGTTGGCCAAACCAAAGGAAGAAAATGCCACCAACGATCAACTCCAAGACTTAGAGGAAGGAAGTCCTACACCTTTTACGTTACCAGATGACTATAATGAAGAAAGCCCTACCACAGTGATCACTAAACGGGAAACATTCGAAGAAGACGCAGGCCAATCTGAAAAGTTGTGGAAAGAAGGAAATCTCGACCATGAAAATTCCCGACTGAACTATTTGGGATGGAAGACGCATCGCACGAACATACAAAACGCAAAGGAAAAATGGACCACCGACTGCCACGACAGAAATAATGCACTTTCAGTTGCTAAAGCACTAGCCCGCCAGATGCCCGAAGACGCCGCCCGATCTCTCTACAAACGGGATGACATCACAGCTTTTTGGACCAAGTCATCACAAAGGGACCAAAAGTGGTCAATTGCCCTTTGCAAACAGCTGAAAGTTGGAGAAGTCTTATGGGACCAAAAAGTTGGAGAAAGATGCTTTCGTGAATTGCCAGTAATGGTGGCAAAGCAAACTCTTTTCGTAAAACCGGGCACTCGTGATCTGAGTTACTTGGGCACCGAAATTGATTGTGACGAACAAGGAAACAATCCATGGGCCATGGAATTCAACAATAACAACACTGAAATGCGACAAGCCAATTTGGACCACCGATTTATTTCAAAGCAATACGTCAATCATCAAAACCCATTAATCTTTTTCAACCGAGGATCAATTTTCGAATCGGAACAAGCACGGCTTGAACAGAATCTGAAGGAATTAAACACAACGAATCACACGGCCGGAATTGAATTTTCCCGACATCGGAACCATTGAGATTAACCAAACCGAAGGTCATGGAACGCCAGTCACTGCAATTTTTACAATCGGAGAAATTCTGGTAGATAAACTACAAGAGCAAGGAGAAAATCTAAAGAAGAAGGCAGACGAAACGATTGAAAAGGGGAAAGCTTGGATTGAAGACCCAATTGGAATCATCAAATACGTCAAATGGGCTTTGATTATTATCATCGTCATTCTCGTTTTGGTCGGAGGAACAATACTTTTGGCAAAAATTAAACTATACTCCACCCTTCTCACGGCACCCATTCATTTGATAACATCATTAATAAACACTATAACGAACTGCTTTACGACCGGAAGACAGCTAGCGGAACAAATGCGACATCCCATTGTAATGGAAGTTGAATTAATGGAGAAGACCAAACCATCAGCACCAGCGGATGAGTCATTATTGGACCAAAGAGCTTACGTATTGAATTATCTGCCGAATGTCTGCCAAATAAATGACACTACAAGGAAAAGAAAGAGATGTTATGTAAATTTTTCTCTGAACGGTGTAAACGTGAAGGCATTATTTGATACGGGAGCTGACGTCACCTACATCGGAAATTCAACGGCAAAGAAGTGTTTTCTGAATGTCAGAAGAGGTGATTACCCACAAGCACGGGCCGCAAATTCAACGCCAATTCGTTTTATTGGCTCTGCCATTACAAGCGTCAAATTGGGTGAAGTGGAAGTGAGCTTTCCCATACTCATAAGCGAAGACGAGAGCTGCCCTTGTACTGCAATAATCGGGACGGACTTGATGGATTTTATAAGCGAGCAAGGCGATGAAGAAATCGGTTTGAACTTCAAAAGAGGACATGTGAGAGTTGGCGATATCCAACTTCCGATGATTGCTGCAGTCACCGTGGAAAAACAGCCGATCGAAGCTCGACTTATTGGAGATCAAACTCTTCCCCCTTTGTCCGACTCAATTGTTTGGGGAAGAATAAACCGAAATTTTGCTCCTGACGAAGTATTCATCACCGTTGAAAAGCAACATGACTATTTCCCACTCCGTGTTGGGAAATGCCTGACAAGCCCAGGCTCAACGCGAATTATACCTCTACGTTTACTCAATTTCGGAAACTGCGTGATGAAAGTTTTCGAAGGGTCACGACTGGCTTGGCTTGAACCGATTACTGACCATACGGAAATTAATGCTTTAAATAATGACCAACCCATCGACCCCGATATGATAATGAACGATGAAGAATGGAGAAAATTTAAAGCGGAAAGTGACCAAATTCCGCCGGAAGCGGACTGGACAGATCAAACTTTGGAATTCCCAAAGAAGACAGACGATGTTAAACCAATTTTGGAGAGGGTCTCTTTAAACGAAGCCATCCTGACGAAAGACGGAATTGACCAATTGCGGAGAATTATTCAACTCAACGAAAATGCGTTTATAAAACCGGGAGAAGTTGGTCTTTTCAAAGGAAAAACCATACATCGCATCGATTTGACCGATGGCGCACGACCAGTCCAACAAAGGCCATACCGATATCCAGTTGCACTTCAGCCTGAGATTGAGCGCCAAGTAAAAGAGTTACTGCGACAAAATGTCATTCGACCATCTACTTCGGCTTGGTCGTCTCCGATTGTGCTTGTTCGAAAGCCCGATGGCTCTTACCGATTTTGTGTGGACTACAGAAAGTTGAATCAGCTGACGAAACGATCGACTTATTATCTGCCACGAATACAATCAATTCTGGACGAAGTGTCAGGAAAAAAGTTTTTTTCCGTGGCAGACTGTTCAAGTGGCTTCTTCCACATCAAATTGGCAAAAGGACATGAAGAAAGAAGCGCCTTCATCTGCCACATGGGATTGTTTGAGTGGCTACGCTGCCCTTTCGGGTTAGCAGGAGCACCAACGACTTTTCAACGAGCCATGGAAGAAGTACGACAAATGTGCTCAGCAACCTTTCTTGTCTATTTGGATGATTGCATAATTGGATCAATGACAGAAGAAGAACATTTGAGGGACATAAATATCTTTTTGAAAACAATGACAGAAGTGGGATTTCGTTTAAAACCGGAAAAATGCCGATTTGCACTCGGCGAAATTCGCTATTTGGGACATCTGATATCCGCCAACGGCGTACGAATTGACCCAAAAGATTTGGAGCCAATAAAGTTGCTAAGGCAACCAAAAACGATCACCGAACTACGGTCGTTGATTGGAATGCTCTCCTATTTTCGAAAGTTCGTGTACGGATTCGCTGGAATTCTTCATCCAATCTATGAACTTACGAAAACTGAAAGTACTACGGAATGGGGACAAACCCACGAACAGGCTTTGGAGGAACTGAAGAAAAGGCTAATGACAGCACCAGTTTTGGCACCCCCAAAATTTGGCCAACCATTCATCGTGGAAACGGATGCCAGCATTAAGGCGATAGCTGGATGTCTCCTACAACAAAACCGCGATAAGGAGATTCACCCGATTTGCTATTTTAGCAGAGTGCTTACAAAACATGAAAAACGCTATTCGGTGGTGGAACTCGAAGCGCTAGCAATCTGTGCATCTCTAAAAAATTTTCGACCATATTTGGAAAGAGCAGGAAAATCGACGGTTATCACGGACAATTCAGCGCTCACTTCATTGTTCCGACGGAAGGACCTGGAAGGAAGATTGAGCAGATACCAATTAGCTATTATGGCATTCGACGTCGAAATAATCCACCGACCCGGAAAGAAGAACCAATTTTGCGACCATTTATCGCGATACCTTGACCAAGACAACAAACAACAAATTAATTGGCTAAAAGTCGAACCAAAAATTTCTCTTAGCGAAATGCGAAATGCTCAAAAGGATGACGCGGAAGTTCGGAAAAGAATGGAGACAATGGAAGAATGCCAGACGACGACTGAACCAAATGAACATTCAGGAAAATGGAGACTATCGGATGAAATGCTTTGTGCAATGGACAGAGGAGAATGGAAAATTTTTGTTCCCCTCAGTCTGAGACCACGGGTGATGGAAGAATACCACTCTGACCCATTCCAAGGTGCCCACCTTGGAGAAAAACGCACAAAGGAAAAAATTCGGCGCAACCTATACTGGGACGGAATGGACAGAGACATTCAGAAATTTATTCGGACTTGTGACGCATGCCAAAAACGGAAAATTGTGGGAGTTCAATTGAGCTCAGAGCCAATCTGTCCAATTGAGCCAGCGTCACGACCATGTGAAAGACTTCATTTGGATTTGATGGGACCGTTAAAAACAGCAAAAGGAGGATATCAATACGTTCTAATGATTATCGACTCTTTTTCCAAATACATGATGGCAATTCTACTGAGAGAGCAGTCAGCAACGACAGTCACAACAGCTTTCGTTGATAAATTTTTGTGCCATTTTGGAATGCCGAAAATTGTGGTAACCGACTGTGGAACCCAATTTTTGAGCGCTACGTTCGAATCACTTGCTAAAATTTGGGGTTTCAAACACCAAACGACTGTACCATACCATCAGTCAGCGAATGGACAAGTTGAGCGCTATAATCGGACATTGGCAGACATGCTAGTCACTACGACAGGAGGAAAAGACTGGGCATCGGCACTACCAATGCTTTGCTTTGCTTACAATTCATCACTTAATTTACAAATTAATCATTCACCGTTCTTCATACTTCATGGCTTTGATCCACGCCTGCCTAGTGAAACATCGCTAGAAAAGAAGGAAGAAGCTTACACCGATATGGCAGTTTATGCCAAGGAATTAACGACTCGGATGGAAGAAACAAAATTAAAAGTCAAAGAGTGCCTTCAGAAATGTGCAGCCCAAATGACTCGACAGCAGAGGACTACTAAGGAAATTCAGTGGATGGAAGGAATGCTCGTTTTGAAACGAAGAACTGACAAAAAGAATAAGCTGGAGCCAAATTTTGGAGGACCCTTTCGAGTTGTTTTAATTGAGAAGCCAAACTTGGTACTCAGAGAACTTAATCCGGACGGACAACCTTTCACTGTGCACATGGACCAGTGCAAACCGTTTTTCACAAAAACGGAAAGTGAAAGCGACACGGAAGAGAACGAAAAGAAAAATTACGGACGGAAGAATACAAATAAAAAGCCGGGAGACCAAAATTTGGAAGCATCGGACGATGAAAGCACGGAGGAACCGATTATGGTGGCATTTCTAAGACAAGGAGACGAAAAAGAACACTCAGCGACGGATGAGGATGAATGGAGAGATCAGTCTTTCAGAATCGAGATCAGAATTGAAGCACAAAATCTTATGGCACACCTCAGCACGTCCGAAAGTTACGAACCCTCATTTATTTCTGAAAAACTAATCAAGCCAGACTGGGAAATATTTTGGGACGATGAACCTTACATCATGGCTTGGCTATTTGAGGAAAATTTCAAAATTCGGATCACAAATGATCAGGAGAAACTTTTTCTGGGGACAGAAATTCGGGACACACTGGAAGAATTGGGAAAATTATTCGTGCACGATGGAATGGCAATTTATTTGGAGCAATTTACTGATCAACAACACCAAAATTTTGCCCAACCATTAATACCCGAGATTTGGATCACTCTCCAAGACCGTACCTCAGTTTTAAACGCGTCAAATATGGAGGCAAAGACGAAAGCGAAAAGAGAAGAAGCAGAAGAGAAGGCAAAACAAAAGGCAAAGGCCGACAAAGAAGAAGTGAAAAAAATGCTTCGACGACCAGTTGTCCTTCCTACAAAAAAACCGAAAGAAGCAGAAGCGAAGAAAGAAGCGGAAGAAAGAGCCAAAAATGAAGCAGAAGCGAAGAAAGAAGCGGAAGAAAGAGCCAAAAATGAAGCAGAAGCGAAAAAAGAAGCGGAAAAAAGAGCCAAAAGAGAAGGGGAAGCGAAAAAAGAAGCTAAGGAAACAATAATTGCCAAAGGGATAAAAAGGAGGCGCGTGACGGATGAGGAAAAGAGAGAGAAAGTACTAAAAGAGTTAGAAGCGGAAGCACACCGAGAAGTGGCAGAAATGGTAAAAGAAGCTGAGGAAAGAGGGAAGGAATTATCAGCAGAAAAAACAGCAAAAGAAATCAGCGAAAGAGAGGAAGAAGAAAAGCGAAAGGCGGTTAAAAAACGAAATAAGAAGGAAGGGGAAGAAGAAAAGAAAAAGGCACTAAGAGAGAAAATTGAGAAATTGACCACTAATTTGCTTGGGAAAGGAAGGAAAGAAATGAGTGAAGACGAATGGGCAGAGCTAGAAAGGGAACAGGACTCGTTTGAAAATCCGCCAGAACCACCAAAATGTCGAGAATCTTTCTTCTCGAACAGCTTTGCGAGGTATGAGTCGCGTACGGAATTTGATTTGGCAGCCAAAAAATTCGGAAAAAGAGATGACAGTGAAGGAAACAAAAAGCTATTGGAAGCAAATGGGAAGCGGCTGTTCAAGAATAGCCTAAAATCGGCGGTCGGGACGGTACATGAACTCCCATGCATTCCCCCAGAAGGACTAAAGAGAGGAAAAGAAGATGATGTGCCGAAAAGAAGACCAACTCCGGCCCCAGTCCCAAGATCTTTCGGAAGGCACCAATGGGACAAAAGTCCGGTTCGAGTACCGCCAGGAAAGAGGGCAATACCGTTGGACCAGCCCGAAGAAACAATTTACAAAATCAGAAAGCTGCTTTTGGAAGCCGCAGATCGGCTAAGTGAATTGGCGGACCAGCTCTTCCCGTTTGAGACAGGGACGAGAGGAAAGGCGAAAGAAGAGAAAGAAGAAAATGCAAAAGAAGGCACTTCAAAATCACTTTAATTGCCCTAGACAAAATCCAAAAGCTTCTGTCCCTCTTCATCCAAATACTCATTACTATGCCATTTCCAATAATTGTCCTCCTTTCCCCCTTTTTTTTTTTAATCACAGATGCTAATACTAACCATTGACCTATTTTAATGTCACCCCGTTTGCCCCTTCGCTCACTGCAATTGCCTTACTTAAATCACACTCAAATCAATTTTTGTTCTCTTTCTCTCTCTCTCTTTCTTTTTTTGCTTCCACCCCCTTGCCTCGCCCATTTTGCCACTCTCTTCCGAGACAACAAATGACCCACCAATGACCATTCCCGACTCATCAGCAACAGCAGAAGGACAAAGCGACAGTCCAAGAAGGATCAGCAACAACAGCAGACGAGGGAAGAACAACGGAAACCAAGACATTAACAACAATGAGTGGAAACTGAAAATGACACTATATGAGGAGCGATTGAAGTTTGAAAAAAGTGGAGTGCCAAAGCATACCGGTCCAAGGAAGGAAGCAAACGACGGAAGGAAAAGCAAAGTAATTCTATAATAAAAAGGAAAAATGGGAAGAAGAGATGAATTGATTGGAAAAATGGACGACGATGACAAAAAATGAATGGCAACGGCGAACGACAACATTGCTGAGAAGGCAAATGACCTGACCCCCCCATTTTTGCCCCTTCTCCATTGAACGACACAGCGACAGCAGCAGGACAGCACAAAAGACTCTCACCCTCCTCTTCTTTTCGTTTTCTTTCTCTTCTCCACATTTGAATTTTCTCTCTTTCTTTCTCCTCACTTTTCTTCTCATTTCACCCAATCTTTTTTTCCTTACAAATCTTTTGTATTCTTTTTCAATTCGACAAAATTAGAGCCGCGGGACGCGGCTTTCCCTGAGGCGCGGAATGTTATGCCTTTCCCCTGTGTAGGCTTATCTCCCCCTCCCTATTGCTGTCCCCTTCCCTTTCACTCTCATATTCTGAGCAACTGTTGTCCCTCCGCCCCCGATCACTCTCGGATATAAGAATGATCAGTAGTTTAAGTCAATGAACTAGTCGTCCAATTGTTTTCCTTTTCGCCATCGTTTGGAAATAAAAGACTTTTAAGAGTCTCCGTCGACTTCCCTTTTAGCCGGGTCCGCGCCCCTTCTGTGCCGGGATTATATCCCGCCACAGAAGGGGCCCAACGGACCCATCGGCACATGGCCATTTTAATCATCAAATTTTTGCTATCAGCAGAGTATTTTCAAAAAATGGTATTTTGCTTCATTTTTTTAGAATAAATTGTTACAAAAATTTGTCATCTAACATTTTTATTTTATTTTTTTCGCAATTTAATTTGTTTTTAATAATAACTTTGATTATTTTTTATTTTTTCATTGTATTGTAAATTCTTATTAATGAATATTCAATGTTTTCTTTTTTTTTGACTTAAAACCAGATTTGACAGTTATAGTTTAAAGACAATATGCGCTTTGATCTTAGCAAAATATAAAAATTTGTTAAACGTTTATGTTTTAAGTTTTTTTAATCTATAAAAAAAAGAATATTATGAAGAGAAAAGATTTTCTGTTAAAATCAATTTTGTCATTTTTACCATATATTCATGATTGTGTTTAAATTAAATTGACTTTAAATCAGGGTTGCCATCTCCTGAGCTCTAATTCAAAGTACATACAAGGCGATTTCAAAGTACATAACTGAGAAAATTTATAAGTTCAAAGTATACTCCAAAAATTTTGATTTGCAATAAAAATCGCTAAAATATAATTGAATAAACATATAAAGATGGAGTCTCAGTGACTTATAAGTGAAAAAACAAACACACTGAAATGGTTCCAATTTTTTTCGGTACAGTAATAAAAATAATTATTTAGTACAATAGTTTGCGTCTTCGTTTTTGTAAAACTATGTAAGAATTCCTCCATTTTTGCCAGAATAAAAAGGTAACTAAATTATAACGGGGTGAGAGGGAGAGCGGTATACGGGAATTTAAAAATCTTGTGTGATTTTGTTAATTGTTGACTAATTTGTAAACAATTAATTTATTATCAAATTTAATATTATGGGTTTATAATTTTTTTTTTTCTAACAAATTTTGTATTATTTAAGATCATATTAAAGGTGGCAGTTTTATACTTTTATTCTTTTCCCATTGTACATAGTTTCAAGATTTTTATCATGAAATTTGTTTTTCTCGCATGGTTTTCCAGAGGAATACACTATTTTCGCCTCTCATTTTTTGGCACGAGAGGCCAATCTTTAAAATACACGCTTATGAATTGACCTCCAAATTTTTTTAGTGATCCCTTGAAAATGACAATCTAAATTATAAGTTTTTTTTTGTTTATGATTTTCAATGACTTCCCAACTAAGGTATTAAGTTTTTTGGGCTCCTTTGACATCAGCGGAAAGTGAAAGCTTTTTTCAACGGCTGGACAAATTTATAATACTTTGCGGAATAAATTTTTGGTGGGTAATGTTGAAAATGCTTAATTTTATACATTATAGCATACATAAAAAAGGGTAAATAAAATTTTTTTCAAGTTAAAGTTAGGTCATTTTCTTAGCAAAGTTAAGCCAAATTTTCCAAAATTATATAAAATAATTAATGATTCAGTTTATAAATTGGAACTTTATTTTTAATTTTAATTGCAATTTTTGAATTGGTATAAATTTCTTAACTTTCGTTTTTTTAGTGAAAATTTCGGAAGAATTCGGTTGATATCCAATTGTTTTTCAGAATGGCTAAATTGAAGTTCGCGTGTTTTATAAATAACGAACTATTAATAATGAAAATTTGTTGATTTTACTCGCTCTCTTGTCACGTCTTTGTAAAAAATTTTGTTTTCGAGGTGCTCGGATTTAATATTTTTTCAGCAACTTTTAATTCATTTTATTTTTATTTTTATATATTTAATAGAACAAATTTTTCTTACGGTTTAGCATTATTAATTTAATCTACTTTAAATTTTTTTGGTCCATAATTTATATTATTTTATTCACACCTATAAAAGGTATTTCTCGAAAATATTCTTAAAAAATAACATATTTTAAAGTTAAAAATTATTTATTTTTTCGATATTATTATTAACTTGAATCATCATGGCGGAATCATTCGATATTCATTCTTAAGTAATTTAATAAATTTAATACATTTATTTATTCATAACTATTTAGAAGAAATAATTTTTTACAGGTTGCCCATTCGTGTATTGGTAAGTCTTTATTTTAAGACTGCTATTTAAATGGTCTTTTGGGGCTCATTTTTTCAAAATGGTTTGAATTTTTGGCCATCTTCAAAGAATATTATAATTTTATATTTAATGTATTTTTTAATACAATATTTAAAATAAATACATCGAATTATTTTTTTATTGTGATTTTTAATTTAAATCTTTGTTTTTTAAATTTTTTCTTTGAAATAATATAAAAAAAATTTCTATTGGAATTAGCAAACTCTTGAAATCTGTCTTAATTGATTAAGACGGTGCTAGCTTGTTTGTTAAATCCGCCATTTTTTACAAATTTTCCGAACATAATCCGCCATAACTTTGTTTAAACGCAACTAAATTAAATAATCTTGGTATCATCCGATTGGGTTTGAATAGCTCTATTTATCCATCCAAATATAAAAAAATCTGATTAAGTTTTAAGAAAGTATGGCAGTCAAAGTGAAAAAATATATTTTTTCACTTTGACCATATTTTTTTTAAAACTTAATCAAATTTTTTGAAATTTGGAAGATTAATAGAGCCAATCAAGAGCTATTGTATGAAACTAAGATTATTTCATTTGGTTAATTTTGAAGTAATGTTATGACAAGTTATGTTCGAAAAATCTATAAAAGATGGCGGATTTAACAAACGTCCCAGCACGGATTAAGACCACTTTTCCCTTTTTGCTCAATATATTATGTAGACTACTTAAAATTTTAAACTCAAAAAACTTATTTTATATTATTGCAATAATGGTGTCCGTGGAGGTTCGGTATGAAACATGGTGGGTGGATAGAGCACCCAAGGGTAACTACTGAAAGTGGTTTTCTTTTTTTGCGGAATGAGCTCGAGTGCCGAGTTATGACGTGCCAAACTTTTAAAGAAATCAACAAAAAAAGAAATAATATAAAGCATTCACAGTGGTCTATTGACTCGTAGGTAATGCTCTAGGTTTCCCTTTTTTCGGTTAAGTCCAATTCCATGTCGTACAAATTTATTTTTCTATTCATTTTTGCATTTTATGCAAATTAGATGGATGATGAAGCGACTCGAACCAAACCAAAAAATTTTTCATCCCATTTAAAAATTTTTTTTAATCCAAATAATATTGCCGCAAGTGTCAGAAAACCTAGATGAGAAAAAATTAATTACGAGAAAATTCGTTTTTTTGGGGTGCGTAATTTGTGCAACTCAACGAAGATATTACAAAAAAAAATCCTCAAAAATTGGTTTTCTTCTAAAAAGCCTCATGAAGAAACGAGTTTTTAAATTTTATTAATCATTCTCTTAATCATGTACTTATCTTTTTTGCAAATTTAACGGACCATTGGCACCTAATGCAACAGTTTAATGACGTGCTCTTTTTTGCTGAACTTTATTATTCATGTTATTAAATTATGTTTTTTTATATTTAGTATATTTTCTTTTCAAATTTCTGAATATATGTATAAATTCAATTTTCTGAATATATATTTTTCATTGGTTTAGTTTAAAAATTGGTTCTGTCGAACCACAGATGATCGTAAATTTTTCGATCGTTTTTCTTGGGAAAATTACCTATATATTCTTACTCCAAAATTTAAATTTAATTATAAAAGATTAATTTGAAACTGTTTTTTTTTACTCATGTTGCGAAGAATTAGAACAGTTCGCTGTTCTTAAATGTTTTTGTTATATAGAATAAATTTATTCTATAAGGTATTTTTTGTTATTTGTTCACTTTTAATTTTATTTTCATGCCAATCAGAGCATTTTTAACTATGTCCAAAAATGTTTGTTTGTTTGGTTTATATAAAGAAAATAAAGTGTGTCTTTTGCTGTAACTTTTTTCTTTAACCGCAAATTCCTATAAATTTTGTCATTCGAATATTCTAAGTATTTAAAAAGATGAATAAGCAGAGATTAATCGATTAAAAAACTCTCAAAAAAGTTATTAATTATAAAAAAAATCAACTACTTCTTTTATTTTTTAGAGTATTTATCGTTGTTTTTATTTATGTGCATAAAAAAATTTGTTGAGCAGAAAGATTTATTTTTTTAACGTTCCGCATAAGTACACATTTCGCAAACAAATGCAACGATTTGGAAATCAATAAAAATTTAATTGTTGTATTTGAACTGCAGTTTGATCATTAAAATTTTCTAAATTGTTATATAAAACGAAAGAGTATTTTATTTTTTCTTTATTAAATATCTATAGTAAAATTTTTTAAGTCATTTTTTATCTTACCAATTTTTTTGTTTTGGAAATTTTATGAATAGTTTTGATCATTATTTTTTTAAAGTTTCTTTGTCTTTCGGCAACGTTGAAATTATGTTTTTTATTTAAAAGATTCAATTTTAGTCGTTTGAGACCAGTGAAATTTTTATGCCCAACGAAATTTTCCTCGGTTTCTTGGCTCCAAGTGTTTATGGGCAGACATTGATTTAGTTCAAGTGTGCGGTCGTTTTAATGTGATAATAACTCCGTAATTAAAAATAGACGGGATAGGGGGAGCGGGCTATGAAATTTATGTTTTTTATTTATTTATATGAGCCTTAATTTTTTTTTTCCAAAAAGCTTATTTTAAAGAAACCCCTTGAAATTATGTTAAAAAATTAACTGAATTTTAACAAAAAGATTCTCTCTATATACATCTAAATAATAAAAAAAAATAAAATCTCAACAAAAAAAAATTTTTTTTTAAATAAAACCACATTCATTTGCTTTAGGGCCTTCTTTAATTTTTTATCTTCCCCTATATAATTTAGGAATTTGTATATAAATTTGGTTATTCTCGCGTGGTGTTTTTTGGGTGTTTTCCAATCACAATTTTATTCATTTTTTATATTAAAATCAGTCCTTGAAATTTAAAAGTTTGCATTTTAATAAATTCTTTTTGCGATTGATTTAAAAAATTTGTAATGATTATATTTTATTCGAATAGGTTCTTTGGCCTGCTATTAATTGTTTTTTTTTTTGAAAATTTAATAAATTTAATACAAAATTCTTGAAGAATATAAAAAACCATGTATGGCAACTTGAAAACGCAGTTCATAAGATTAAATTGAATATATATATATAAGAATCGAATAACTTTTCATGTTTAAACATTTTTTTAAAAACAAGAATACAGTTATCTTAATTTTTTGAAATATAAGGTAATATCAGTAATTTTAAGGTATAAAAATATATTCTTTTTTATTTTTTTAAATACAATCAAAATTATTTCAATTTAAATTTATTTATATTGTTTTTTGAAAAAGATAGTAAATTATTTCATTTTATTTGTTATAATACCTCTTTATCTAATAATGTAATCAGCACAACCCGTTATATGCAAAATGTTAATTCAATTTTAAACTAACATTTTTTTACATTTTCCCAAAAAAAAAAAAACTTTCTTTTCCGTATTATAGTATGTTTTTTTTGTTTAAAATAAAGCACGAAACGCCAAAATAAGGGCAAAAACTTATTTTAAGTGCGACCATCTAAAATATGCATTTTTAAGGGCGAACACCCAAAAAATCCGCGCCCTACTCATTAATTGTTATTGTATTCAGGTTAGCCGACATTTGCGATCCCCAAATTTTAATAAAATTGCTCTTTGTATTTCTCAATTAAACAGTACATAGTATTCATATATTTTATATTTTTTTGTTTATGTATTTGTAAAACTTTTTAAATTAATTTTATTTTAATCTCATGAAAAAATAAATTTTTCAATTTGCACTTTTGGTTTTGATAAATTAAAATTTTTTTTTTATTCATAATTTATTGCTTTTCATTGCTTTTTTTTTAAATTGTATATTTTTTTAGTTATTAATTAAATATTAAATATGCAAATATTAAAAAATTAAAAAATTTTTTATTTAAATTGTTTTTTTATTTTTTAAATATTTATGAAATATATTATACATTTAAAGTAAGCGTAAGATCTTCTTTGTTTGTTGCATCGCGTGTTGTTTAGCCATTTTTGGATTTATAAATAACATTCTGCTTGATATAATTCTTTTTGGGGCTCCTATTATTTTTTTTTTGTGCTAATATTCATATTAAATTTTTGAAAAATATAAAAATTATATTAATCATGGCTTCAAAGGCATTATTTTTCCCTTGACCATTAGATTTTTTTTTGATATATAAATTATTTATTTTACTTGTTATTTATATTTTTTCGTTTATATTAATGATCCCATTTTTTATATGCGATTTTCCCTTACATCTAAGTTTATATTTTATAATCAAATTTTGTTATTCTTGCGAGGAAAATTGATCATCTATTTTCTAAGCAAAAAAATCTAAAATTAGATTGAATTTTTAGTGATTCCATTGGTATAGAAATTTTTTATAATTGTTTAAGTAATCGCGTATTCGCTCTTCTTTATTACAATTCCCAAATTGTACACATTAAGAATACACATGGCGATATATTATTATAATATAATTTTTATTACTATTTTTTGATTCACAGTGTAATTTTTGTATAATATAATTTATCAATTTTATTTTTTAATTATGAAATAAATTTTATGGACATTAACAGAATTTTTGCTTTGTGAATCCACATGCATCGTAAGAACTTTTTTTTTGTTTCTTCTTCCTTCTCAATATTTTTTTTTATATTTTTTATTATATTGCTTATTTTGAATATATTTTCAATTTTATATCATTAAGGGCCGGATTTGTATTGATTTCCAGATTTTTATGTGAGCTTATTTCGGGCCAATAATAATAGTATTAAAAGCAGTTCTAGCTTGGTTTGAAGCTTCTAGGATGCAATTTTGTTTGCATATTTTCCATACATTTTCATATTTCAAGCCATTTTCGGCATCTTTAAACGCTCTATTAGTACTTCAAAAATCAAAAAAAAAATTTTTGACTTTTTTGCAAATTTTGATTTATAACTTTTGGCAAGTTATTAAATCGCTTAACAATGCCTTAATAGCTTTAAAACATGTAGAACAATCGATTGGTACCTAAATTTCTGAATTTTATCAAGTTTGAAAAAAGTTATGGGTTCTAAAGTTGGCTGGTCCGCAATCATCGTGCCCGTCCTAGACCCATATATATATATTTTTTTGTAATTATTTTTATTTTTTAATTCACAACCAAAAATTTTTAAAATATTTAAAAATTAAATTTTCTAAAATTTTGAAAATATTTTTGACATTTATTTATGCCCTTTCTAAATTTTTAAAAATAAAAGAAGATAAAATAAAATAAATTTGCAATATTTTAAGAAAATATTTAAATTCTCGAATAATTGCGATTTTTGGTAAAGAACTTCGTTTTGAAGTCAATCCTAAGATATTTGTATTTAGCTTTTCGATTTATTTTTTAATATATTTGGTGGGTTTCTTTTTAAATTATTTTTTTAAACGAGATTCATCCATTTATTTTTTATTTCAATGATCTTCTTAAATGAAATTTTAAATTTAAAGTTTTTTTGAAACGATTAAGATAACAATTAATTCTCTAAAACATAAAAAAGTATTGATTTTATATTACCTTGTTCCACACAAATGGTGCGGTTGAAAAGAAAGCGATATTATGCTATTTTCATCTTGTTTGGCGGATTCTCTATATATAAATTTAGGATTTTATCATAAAATTTGATATTTCACATATGACATATTCTCAGCTTTCTTAAATCATATTTCAAAACTCGTTTGCCTTCAATGGAATTTTTTTTTAATAATTTTTAATTTTTTAATGTTTATTAATTCTGTATTCGCCACCATTTTTGTGTAATCAATCAAATTTCAAATTATTCACTATTGCGTTAACAAATGAATGAATTTGTATATCCATATAATTTTTCATTGTTGTATTCAGACCCACAGTTTAGTATTTTCAAATTAAATAAAATCTTATAAGTGCTTAATATTTAAGATAATAAATATTCTTATATTCTTACTGAATTCTAATTAAAAATAAATAAACTTTAAGGGTTCTTGCGTCGCGTAATGTTTAGACTTCATACAATCTATTTTGTAATATACTGTTTGATTTATTCTTTAAGATGGCAATATTTAAAAAAATTAAGCTTGTTTTAATGGCTGTTCCAAATGTCTGAGGGAGCCAAAGAGCTGTGGGAGCAATTAGCAAGAGGGGCCAAAGATAAAAGATGGCCCCTTAACAACAGGCATCCCTCCAGCGGTGGTTGTGGTCTATCGGTTAAGACGGTGCTAGTGCGTTTTCTAAAAACCGCCACTCATGCGCGTTTCCTAAATCCGCCATTTTTACTGAATTTTCATATAAATCTAGTCATAACTTTGCTCAGAAGCAACCAAATTAAACAATCTTGGTATTATACGATAGCATTTTTATTGCTTTATTAGCTCACTAAATTTCAAAAAAATTAGTTAAGTTTTAAAAAAGTTATGGCGAAAAAAGTGGAAAAAATTGCCATAACTTTTTCAAAACTTAACGAAATTTTTTGAAATTAGTGAGCTAATAAAGCAATAAAAATTCTATCGTATAATACCAAAATTGTTTAATTTGGTTGCTTCTGAGTAAAGTTATGACTAGATTTATACGAAAATTCAGCAGAAATGGCGGATTTAGGAAACGCGCATGAGTAGCGGTTTTTAGGAAACGCGCCATCACGAGTTAAGACAACGGACCCACGTTTCGGGGCCCCGAGCAGCGGTTCAAATCCGCATCCACCCCAATTTTTCGCCTTAATAATACTTGTATTTGAATTTGTAAAATCTTTTTAATTTAAAGAATAAAGTATTAACATAAAATTGTTTCCTTTTTTTTAAATTATTTTTCATTATAAGTATAAAAATTATTAATTGTATTTGTTATAATTCAACTTTCTTTAATAATGCGACCAGCTCAGCCACTAAATATTGCATGCAGAAATATTAATTGTTTAAAAAAAAATTTGCATGTCGTTGCCTATCGCAACAGAAAAAAACAATTATAACTTTAATATGCAATAAAAGGATTAAAAGAACTTATTTTAAGCGTTAATTTTTGATTATATAAATTTTTTTAAAATTGAAAAAAAATTCCCTAGTGGACATCGTCACTTAAATGGCCAATAAATTAGGATTAACCCGCACAATCAACTTTTTTTTATCAACAAGCGCAATTAAAAAAAAATCATAAAAAACTATAGATTTTTTTCTAAAAGAAATAAAATTTGTCATATACAGCTTATTATATAAAATGCCCGAACTTTGGTTCCGAATATAATAATTAAAAAAAAGAGCGACGAAATACAAAATACTAAAAAATTCAAAAAAATAATTAAATAAAAAATTCTAAACAATAAAAATATCATTTATTTAAAATAAAAAATTAATTTTATCTAAATAAATACCTTTTTTTATTTGGTTTATGAGATTTATCTAATTAAAATTATAAATAATTTTTTTAAAGGAATTATAGATTTTTTATTAGTGGAAAAATTTTTTTTTAATTGTAATATTAATGATTAGTAATTTACGCTATTAGAAAAAATCCGCAGCCGCTACCGTTTCACCACATAAAATCGACTAATGTTAGCATTTGGAACAAATTGTCAGATTAGGTAAAAATATACCAATATTTAGACCAACTAATTATTAATATAATTAGACAGACTGAAGCATTATATTATTTATTGAACCTATGATTTTTCAATTCGAATGTGCTTGGACCCGAAAAAATTACTGTCTCAAGTGATTAAAAATTAAATTTTAATAAATAAAAATAATACTTACAACGTTGACGAAAGAAAAGAAACCATTAAAATTTCAACAGAACAGCTAGACTTGGATATAGTAAAAAACAATTAATTTTATTTAATTAAAGAGTGTATTAAATTCAAATACTGCGAGTGTGCTTAGTTTCTATAATTTGTTTCAATAAGTAAATATATTTCTTTTTTAGGATTCTTTTTTTGTAATAAAAATAATTATCATTTAAGAATTACAATAATATAATTATTTTTTTTAAATTTAATCAAAATTGAAAAAAAATTAATTAAAGCATTAATAAGAAAGGTAGAGACCAGATTTTTCAAATCCACAGGGCCGGACCGGGCTGACTTTTTCAAAAACGACCGGGTTCCGGGCCCTGCCGCTCAAAACCCTGTCAAGCCTGTAACCCTGCCAACCCTGTTTTTCCAAAAAAACGCAGGGCCGGGTCGCCGGGCCCTGCAAAACCCTGTGCCGGGTCCGGCCCTGTCCGGTCTCTAAAGAAAGGTTTAATTTTCTAAATTTATGTAAAACAAAATTTAAAAAGATCAATGTACAATTTTGCAGTGGAATGAATATATGAGAGGGTATTTAATATACCTTAAAAATTTGAAATGAATAAGGAGAAAAATAAAAATAATATAAATTCAATTTAAAAACAAAAAAAAAGCTTCTAATGAATAGCAAGATCACAACTTTAGCTAGTCTACATTAAATTTTTAGAATATTATTTAAAGTATTTAAAAAAAATTGTCCTACTTTTTTATTTAAATATATTGTAGATTGCAGAATTAAGTACAATGTATATAGGGCATAACAATACATGATTAGACATCTTATATTTGTTTTACTGATGTATTTTATTAAATTGCTCCGCAGCCAACAGTGAGAGGCAGTGCTTCCGCGCTAAGACTTCGGGTCACTTGGTTGTCTAATATAATTATTATTCTTTTTGTTGAATTGCTAAGCCAATTTATAATTTTAATAATTAATATTCATAATTGTAAAAAAATATACTTTACTAAGGCAGAAAAAATATGAAAAAAATCAAATAATTACACTTTCGAACTATCCAATATATTCTTTGTACCATATGTTATTAAGTTATAAAGTTATTAGAGTGGGTTTTAAAATTTTAATAATATAGTTTAATTTTATATAATGAAAATATTAAATCTCGTAATTTTTAAATAAATTTAAAATTATCTCACTGTGAAAAAAAGTCAATTTTTTGAAATTTTAATTTATTTTTCAATGCAAACCCCTCAATAAATAGAAAAACTTATGAATCTTTATTCATTATTTAAAGTTATTATTAAATTTAAAATAGTTTTGTTAAGAAAAAGAATTGAAAAGTAAAAATAAATGCAAAATACATATAAGATATTTTAGTTGATCATTCAAAGACAAAACAATTTTTAAATTAGATTCCAAAAAATAAATAAAAGATATTTCATTCGAAATGGCAACAAGCAGACCAAATAAGAAACCTATATTAATATAAATATTAATAATTCAAAAAATTACAAATAAAAATTATACAAAAAGGGCATAATGAATTTGTTCTCAAAAAAAATCGCGCCCAAGATAAAAAAAAATGAAAATATTATTTTTTTAATTTACAGAATTTTTATAGTAAAACAATAATTTTTAAAGAAAAAAAATTTTGAGAATTTCCTTTATATTCTACCATTAATTTATAAAGATGATAGCATGCTTATAAAAAATGGTATTATAAGAATTTAATCTTTCTATATTATGCAATAAACTAATAAAAATAATTAAAATGATTTTATAAAATAAAAAAGCGATATGTAAAATATTTTCTTTCTTTTGGTATTAAAAAATTATTTTTACATGATTAAGATTTTGCAACTTCCCCCATTTGCCTTGTTCAACATCAAAGAAAAGCAAGCCCTTCCGGAGCCCATGGGTGGGCAAAGCAAGCCCCCTTCCGGTACCCATGGGATGGGCAAAGCAAGCCCTTCCGGAAACCATGGGTGGGCAAAGCAAGCCCCCTTCCGGTACCCATGGGATAGGCAAAGCAAGCCCTTCCGGAGCCCATGGGTGGGCAAAGCAAGCCCCCTTCCGGTACCCATGGGATGGGCAAAGCAAGCCCTTCCAGAAACCATGGGTGGGCAAAGCAAGCCCCCTTCCGGTACCCATGGGATGGGGGCAACACAAGCCCCCTTCCGGGACCCATGGGGTGGGGGCAACAAATGAATTAAATGGAAAACAGATAGTCGAAATAAAATAGAAAGAATTAAAAGAAAACAAAATTAGAAAAAAATGATAAAATGGAAAATACTTAAAATATGAAAAAGAAATGAACAAATCGAAAAGGGCAAAAAATTTAAAAAATAATGTGAATAAAAAAGCGGCAACGAAAGAAGAGGCGTAGTGGTGCAAAAAAACGGCCACGGGCAAAAAATGTTCAAACAACCATAACGGTTGCGCACACATGGTCGGAAGGGGGGCGGGGGACGCAAATAATCGGTGCACAAAAAATAGTGGGCGAGGAAGGCGGGGGAGCAACATTAATGGGCGCGAAAAAGATGAAATACAAAAAACTTCTGACAAACATGCGTTGTGTGTACAAATGTCCTGGGGGTGGGAAGCAAAAAATATGTGTTTGTAAAACAAAGGGTCTGCGCATGTAACACCTAATGTGATCGTTATCAACAAAAAAATGTCCATATAAAAGCACGACTTCGCCCTCCCCAACTACCAAAATGGAATTTGAACTCCCCGACAATATTGAGAACGACGCCCCCCTATACGGCGCCCCACTGCCCCCTGCTGTTGATCAAGCCGACCCTGACGAAGTGCCGGACCTGGGGCCCCATCCACTTGGCCTGGTAGAAGAGGTGGCCGAAGATGCACTTTCGGCCGCATATTCTTCCGACACCGATTTCGATGTCGAAAGAATATGCGGCCAAAAGCGTATAAACGGCCGCCTCTTGACTGGGAACCGGAAGAAAAATTGGTACTTTAACCTTTCCGTTTGACCCCCCCCCAACGCCCTTTTTAAACCAACTGCAAAAAACTGGTGGACGAATACTTGCATCGCTACAGTAAAGGCAAAAATTACCAGCCAAAACCAAGGACGACGAAAAGAAGACGCGCGGTGGAGCGGTGAAGACTGTGCAAAAGGGGCAGGACGCGGCGGTGGCTACAGAGGCGGCGGACATATTGGAGGCGATTGTATCGGGGGAGGTGTGCGATGCGGCACAACGCAAAAAAACGGCGCCGGAGCCAAGGAAAGATGGCACAGCGCAAATGACGAGGGAACCTGTGCTGGCGGGGAACAAATCGTTGTGTGATGTGCCAGGGATTAGTGGTGCGATAGTCCCGAATGAAAGCCCGTTTATGCCCCACCCCCGTTGGATCCGGGGAAGCGGTTCATTTAAAAGAAAATATAAAAAAGAATATGAAAGAAAAGAAAAATCAGATTGTTGACCATTTTCATTTCTTAAAATGTTAACAAAAAATAAAAATGTTCTGATAAAATATTATTGAAACAAAAAAAATTTGTTTTATTAAAGTTTTTAAGTCGAAAAGAAAATTTGTTTTGAAAGACCTTTTTTTAAAATTTTTTTACCAGTTCTTACAATTATGGGGGAGGGTGGAGAGGTGTACCGGTCCAAAAATCTAATTCCTGACTATTTCGCCAAAAATGCCTAACCGGAAATCGGCGCTGATAAAGAGTCGATCAGTGGCAATGCCACAGTCCTACTGCCCACCCCTGATTAACTATAATTCCTTTATGCGATTGTTGACAGTTTGCCAAAACTTTGTGCCCCATTTCCCATCCTTACAGGTGGCAGATGTTGCCCCGTGTAGTGTGTTCAGTGTTGCGTTCAAATGGCAATGGCTTTTTGTTGACAATGCCTCAATTTGTTGGTGTCCGCACCACCCTTCGCACTTCCCATTTTGAATTGCACTGCAAACTTAAAAAGCATGATTTATTTGGTTTGAAACGAAATTGTTTTTGCATTTTGTTCGTTCTCCTTCACCTTCTCACTCTTTCCGTTTCTCTATCTCTTTTTCCGTCTCTTTCTCTCCCACAATTTCTCTCTCCCTCTGACTCTCTCTCTCCCTCTGACTCTCTCTTTCTCTCCCACAATTTCTCTCTCCCTCTGACTCTCTCTTTCCGTCTCTTTCTCTGTTTTCTTGGTCCTTTTACTCGCACTTTTCATTACCGACGGTCCATTTCGCACATTATTCGGCGAATGCCGTGGAGCTGAAAGTTTGACGGATCGGTGTTGAGCAGGCGCAAAAGATGGCACATTTGGCAGGCGTCGAAAATAGATTAGGGGAAGGATCAATGAAATAATTCAATGGTACAACGAAAAATTGGCACGGCAACAAAAATAAGCACTGGGAAAAAAGGATGGATGAAATTTTTGGGGAAACTAATGGTCAATAAATTTTTATTGGCGATGGTCGGCTCAACGACAGTGCCAATGCGAAAATTGTTCACTTTTGCACTGTCCAAAGAAATGCCTTTGGCGGAATTTTTGAAACAATTTTTGGAAGTATTAATGATTTTTATGAAAAGAAAACTTAGATTTAAGTCTCCACAAAAAATGAAGGAGAACGAAACGAAAAATGAAAGGGGAGAAAAATTCAAAAAGAAATGAAAAAAACAAAATCCAATTAACCAATCATAAATAGAAAAGAATATCTGCTGCTGTTTGTTCTTTTGTGTGGGGCAAAGAAAATTTTGCAAGTGAATTTCAATGCAAAACAAATGAAAAAATGATGAATTAAAAAAATTGACTTTTATATTACCAAAGCGAAGAAATACAACAAAAATTTTATAGTTTATATGACCTAATTGATTTTCCTACTTATTTATTTATTATTATTCGGAAAGGGAGCCGAAATTGGTAAATCGATCCCTTTTATCAACGTAAGAGACGACGAACGAACGAACGACGAATGAATGGGGGAGGGCATTGTTGGCGACCTGTTGCACCGCTGCGCAACTGCCGGGGAGGGGGGGGGGGGGGGGGGGGGTGTTTGAATTTTGGCGTGGGTGTGGGGGGGCAGCAGCAGCGCGGCGTACGCCGCCCTCTCTAAATTGCCGCGCTTCCCCTAATCTATTTTCGACGCCTGCCAAATGTGCCAACTTTTGTTTTAGTTCCACGGCATTCGCCGAATAATGTGCGAAATGGACCGTCGGTAATGAAAAGTGCGAGTAAAAGGACCAAGAAAACAGAGAAAGAGACGGACAGAGAGAGTCAGAGGGAGAGAGAAATTGTGGGTGAGAAAGAGAGAGTCAGAAGGAGAGAGAGAGAGTCAGAGGGAGAGAGAAATTGTGGGAGAGAAAGAGACGGAAAAAGAGATAGAGAAACGGAAAGAGTGAGAAGGTGAAGGAGAACGAACAAAATGCAAAAACAATTTCGTTTCAAACCAAATAAATCATGCTTTTTAAGTTTGCAGTGCAATTCAAAATGGGAAGTGCGAAGGGTGGTGCGGACACCAACAAATTGAGGCATTGTCAACAAAAAGCCATTGCCATTTGAACGCAACACTGAACACACTACACGGGGCAACATCTGCCACCTGTAAGGATGGGAAATGGGGCACAAAGTTTTGGCAAACTGTCAACAATCGCATAAAGGAATTATAGTTAATCAGGGGTGGGCAGTAGGACTGTGGCATTGCCACTGATCGACTCTTTATCAGCGCCGATTTCCGGTTAGGCATTTTTGGCGAAATAGTCAGGAATTAGATTTTTGGACCGGTACACCTCTCCACCCTCCCCCATAATTGTAAGAACTGGTAAAAAAATTTTAAAAAAAGGTCTTTCAAAACAAATTTTCTTTTCGACTTAAAAACTTTAATAAAACAAATTTTTTTTGTTTCAATAATATTTTATCAGAACATTTTATTTTTTGTTAACATTTTAAGAAATGAAAATGGTCAACAATCTGATTTTTCTTTTCTTTCATATTCTTTTTTATATTTTCTTTTAAATGAACCGCTTCCCCGGATCCAACGGGGGTGGGGCATAAACGGGCTTTCATTCGGGACTATCGCACCACTAATCCCTGGCACATCACACAACGATTTGTTCCCCGCCAGCACAGGTTCCCTCGTCATTTGCGCTGTGCCATCTTTCCTTGGCTCCGGCGCCGTTTTTTTGCGTTGTGCCGCATCGCACACCTCCCCCGATACAATCGCCTCCAATATGTCCGCCGCCTCTGTCGCCACCGCCGCGTCCTGCCCCTTTTGCACAGTCTTCACCGCTCCACCGCGCGTCTTCTTTTCGTCGTCCTTGGTTTTGGCTGGTAATTTTTGCCTTTACTGTAGCGATGCAAGTATTCGTCCACCAGTTTTTTGCAGTTGGTTTAAAAAGGGCGTTGGGGGGGGGGTCAAACGGAAAGGTTAAAGTACCAATTTTTCTTCCGGTTCCCAGTCAAGAGGCGGCCGTTTATACACTTTTGGCCGCATATTCTTTCGACATCGAAATCGGTGTCGGAAGAATATGCGGCCGAAAGTGCATCTTCGGCCACCTCTTCTACCAGGCCAAGTGGATGGGGCCCCAGGTCCGGCACTTCGTCAGGGTCGGCTTGATCAACAGCAGGGGGCAGTGGGGCGCCGTATAGGGGGGCGTCGTTCTCAATATTGTCGGGGAGTTCAAATTCCATTTTGGTAGTTGGGGAGGGTGAAGTCGTGCTTTTATATGGACATTTTTTTGTTGATAACGATCACATTAGGTGTTACATGCGCAGACCCTTTGTTTTACAAACACATATTTTTTGCTTCCCACCCCCAGGACATTTGTACACACAACGCATGTTTTGTCAGAAGTTTTTTGTATTTCATCTTTTTCGCGCCCATTAATGTTGCTCCCCCGCCTTCCTCGCCCACTATTTTTTGTGCACCGATTATTTGCGTCCCCCGCCCCCCTTCCGACCATGTGTGCGCAACCGTTATGGTTGTTTGAACATTTTTTGCCCGTGGCCGTTTTTTTGCACCACTACGCCTCTTCTTTCGTTGCCGCTTTTTTATTCACATTATTTTTTAAATTTTTTGCCCTTTTCGATTTGTTCATTTCTTTTTCATATTTTAAGTATTTTCCATTTTATCATTTTTTTCTAATTTGTTTTCTTTAATTCTTTCTATTTTATTTCGACTATCTGTTTTCCATTTAATTCATTTGTTGCCCCCACCCCATGGGTCCCGGAAGGGGGCTTGTGTTGCCCCCATCCCATGGGTACCGGAAGGGGGCTTGCTTTGCCCACCCATGGTTTCCGGAAGGGCTTGCTTTGCCCATCCCATGGGTACCGGAAGGGGGCTTGCTTTGCCCACCCATGGGCTCCGGAAGGGCTTGCTTTGCCTATCCCATGGGTACCGGAAGGGGGCTTGCTTTGCCCCCATCCCATGTGTACCGGAAGGGTGCTTGCTTTGCCCACCCATGGGTTCCGGAAGGTTTTGCCCATCCCATGGGTACCGGAAGGGGCTTGCTTTGCCCACCCATGGGTTTCCGGAAGGGTTGAGGGACTAAGGGTAAACAAATTGAAGACAAGCCAAATGAATTCCAAAAAATAACAAAAATTTATATAAAATCATTTTATCTAATATCTTCTAATACTCTTTCCAACATCCATTTCTTGCTTTTCATTCTCAACATCCCATATTTATGGGTAGTCGAAGGAAACCCCTCCTCGTCCGTTCAACATTTCCCCCCTCTGTCGGGCTGCCTAAAATAGGTAAATAGAACAAAAATTTACATGAAAAACATTTTATTACTTCAAAAAACGAGGCTTCCCCATAGGACAACAGAAAGTGGTCATCATCGATGACCGGCTTGTCCTTCAACAATGCCAAGGCCTTCATATGGGCCCTTTCTTTCTCTTCCTCCTGCCACTCAAAGAATTTGAGTGGCTTTTTCCAAGGCCCCAGCTCCCAAGGGGTGCGCTTGGTGGTTCGGGCCCGGTCCTCTTGTTGTTTTTGTTGTTGTTGTTCTTGCTGCTGTTGTTGTTGTTGTTGTTGTTGGAGTACCCAGTCCGCCTGCACATTCCACTCTTCTCGCCAACGTCCGAACACAACGGTGCCGCCGGGCCGGTCTTCTCCTATTACATATCCTTGGTCGTTGAAGTAAGGTAGGGTGATGTCCATAGTGTCCAAAAATGTGTTCAACCCCAAACGAACACCGCTTTATATACGCCCAGAAAGATCAACACAAAGCAAAACCGACTGGTTTTTTTTCACAAAAATTGCCTAATTGCAGTTTTTCAACCAGTTTCTGTTTTATTTTTTGTTAATTATGGTCTCAGATAAGAACATCTTTGCCAACAATAGCTGTTTTTTTGCCATCGGGCCATTGTTTTTTGTCACATTTGTCCCTCAACTTTGCACGCACAAAGTTTTTGTCCGATCTCACTATTTCTTTTGGTTGGTCCCTATTTTTTCCCTCGTTGCGCAGTTGCTGCAATTTTTGAGGGCGCCCATCAATCATTCTTTCAAAAAAACCCACATTTCGTCTTTTTGCAGAGTAAACTGTCAAAACGCATTTTTTTGGAGGCCATCATTCGATTTTTTGCGAGCATAAAAGCCGCCATTATGGAAAGGACGCCAATTGGACCTGTCAATCAAACAAAAGTCCTTTTTTAGCGTCCCTTTCGTCAGTGCATTGGTGGCGGGGGGAGGGTGGCAAAGGGAAATTGGGGCACTCAACCAGTGGGGCGGCAGCTTTAACCAATATTAGTGGAGGAAAGGCAGTGGTTGGCAATGGGCAGAGTTTGGGCATATTCAAATTGAACCATCAATCATCATAATTGAGACTGGAGAATGCCGAAGGAGGAGCCAGGAAAATCGATCGTAAATTTTTCGATCGTTTTTCTTGGGAAAATTACCTATATATTCTTACTCCAAAATTTAAATTTAATTATAAAAGATTAATTTGAAACTGTTTTTTTTTACTCATGTTGCGAAGAATTAGAACAGTTCGCTGTTCTTAAATGTTTTTGTTATATAGAATAAATTTATTCTATAAGGTATTTTTTGTTATTTGTTCACTTTTAATTTTATTTTCATGCCAATCAGAGCATTTTTAACTATGTCCAAAAATGTTTGTTTGTTTGGTTTATATAAAGAAAATAAAGTGTGTCTTTTGCTGTAACTTTTTTCTTTAACCGCAAATTCCTATAAATTTTGTCATTCGAATATTCTAAGTATTAAAAAGATGAATAAGGCAGAGATTAATCGATTAAAAAACTCTCAAAAAAGTTATTAATTATAAAAAAATCAACTACTTCTTTTATTTTTTAGAGTATTTATCGTTGTTTTTATTTATGTGCATAAAAAAAATTTGTTGAGCAGAAAGATTTATTTTTTTAACGTTCCGCATAAGTACACATTTCGCAAACAAATGCAACGATTTGGAAATCAATAAAAATTTAATTGTTGTATTTGAACTGCAGTTTGATCATTAAAATTTTCTAAATTGTTATATAAAACGAAAGAGTATTTTATTTTTTCTTTATTAAATATCTATAGTAAAATTTTTTAAGTCATTTTTATCTTACCAATTTTTTGTTTTGGAAATTTTATGAATAGTTTTGATCATTATTTTTTTAAAGTTTCTTTGTCTTTCGGCAACGTTGAAATTATGTTTTTTATTTAAAAGATTCAATTTTAGTCGTTTGAGACCAGTGAAATTTTTATGCCCAACGAAATTTTCCTCGGTTTCTTGGCTCCAAGTGTTTATGGGCAGACATTGATTTAGTTCAAGTGTGCGGTCGTTTTAATGTGATAATAACTCCGTAATTAAAAATAGACGGGATAGGGGGAGCGGGCTATGAAATTTATGTTTTTTATTTATTTATATGAGCCTTAATTTTTTTTTTCCAAAAAGCTTATTTTAAAGAAACCCCTTGAAATTATGTTAAAAAATTAACTGAATTTTAACAAAAAGATTCTCTCTATATACATCTAAATAATAAAAAAAAATAAAATCTCAACAAAAAAAAAATTTTTTTTTAAATAAAACCACATTCATTTGCTTTAGGGCCTTCTTTAATTTTTTATCTTCCCCTATATAATTTAGGAATTTGTATATAAATTTGGTTATTCTCGCGTGGTGTTTTTGGGTGTTTTCCAATCACAATTTTATTCATTTTTTATATTAAAATCAGTCCTTGAAATTTAAAAGTTTGCATTTTAATAAATTCTTTTTGCGATTGATTTAAAAAATTTGTAATGATTATATTTTATTCGAATAGGTTCTTTGGCCTGCTATTAATTGTTTTTTTTTTTTGAAAATTTAATAAATTTAATACAAAATTCTTGAAGAATATAAAAAACCATGTATGGCAACTTGAAAACGCAGTTCATAAGATTAAATTGAATATATATATAAGAATCGAATAACTTTTCATGTTTAAACATTTTTTTAAAAACAAGAATACAGTTATCTTAATTTTTTGAAATATAAGGTAATATCAGTAATTTTAAGGTATAAAAATATATTCTTTTTTATTTTTTAAATACAATCAAAATTATTTCAATTTAAATTTATTTATATTGTTTTTTGAAAAAGATAGTAAATTATTTCATTTTATTTGTTATAATACCTCTTTATCTAATAATGTAATCAGCACAACCCGTTATATGCAAAATGTTAATTCAATTTTAAACTAACATTTTTTTACATTTTCCCAAAAAAAAAAAAAACTTTCTTTTCCGTATTATAGTATGTTTTTTTTGTTTAAAATAAAGCACGAAACGCCAAAATAAGGGCAAAAACTTATTTTAAGTGCGACCATCTAAAATATGCATTTTTAAGGGCGAACACCCAAAAAATCCGCGCCCTACTCATTAATTGTTATTGTATTCAGGTTAGCCGACATTTGCGATCCCCAAATTTTAATAAAATTGCTCTTTGTATTTCTCAATTAAACAGTACATAGTATTCATATATTTTATATTTTTTGTTTATGTATTTGTAAAACTTTTAAATTAATTTTATTTTAATCTCATGAAAAAATAAATTTTTCAATTTGCACTTTTGGTTTTGATAAATTAAAATTTTTTTTTATTCATAATTTATTGCTTTTCATTGCTTTTTTTTTAAATTGTATATTTTTTTAGTTATTAATTAAATATTAAATATGCAAATATTAAAAAATTAAAAAATTTTTTATTTAAATTGTTTTTTTATTTTTTAAATATTTATGAAATATATTATACATTTAAAGTAAGCGTAAGATCTTCTTTGTTTGTTGCATCGCGTGTTGTTAGCCATTTTTGGATTTATAAATAACATTCTGCTTGATATAATTCTTTTTGGGGCTCCTATTATTTTTTTTTGTGCTAATATTCATATTAAATTTTTGAAAAATATAAAAATTATATTAATCATGGCTTCAAAGGCATTATTTTTCCCTTGACCATTAGATTTTTTTTGATATATAAATTATTTATTTTACTTGTTATTTATATTTTTTCGTTTATATTAATGATCCCATTTTTTATATGCGATTTTCCCTTACATCTAAGTTTATATTTTATAATCAAATTTTGTTATTCTTGCGAGGAAAATTGATCATCTATTTTCTAAGCAAAAAAATCTAAAATTAGATTGAATTTTTAGTGATTCCATTGGTATAGAAATTTTTTATAATTGTTTAAGTAATCGCGTATTCGCTCTTCTTTATTACAATTCCCAAATTGTACACATTAAGAATACACATGGCGATATATTATTATAATATAATTTTTATTACTATTTTTGATTCACAGTGTAATTTTTGTATAATATAATTTATCAATTTTATTTTTTAATTATGAAATAAATTTTATGGACATTAACAGAATTTTTGCTTTGTGAATCCACATGCATCGTAAGAACTTTTTTTTTGTTTCTTCTTCCTTCTCAATATTTTTTTTTATATTTTTTATTATATTGCTTATTTTGAATATATTTTCAATTTTATATCATTAAGGGCCGGATTTGTATTGATTTCCAGATTTTTATGTGAGCTTATTTCGGGCCAATAATAATAGTATTAAAAGCAGTTCTAGCTTGGTTTGAAGCTTCTAGGATGCAATTTTGTTTGCATATTTTCCATACATTTTCATATTTCAAGCCATTTTCGGCATCTTTAAACGCTCTATTAGTACTTCAAAAATCAAAAAAAAAATTTTTGACTTTTTTGCAAATTTTGATTTATAACTTTTGGCAAGTTATTAAATCGCTTAACAATGCCTTAATAGCTTTAAAACATGTAGAACAATCGATTGGTACCTAAATTTCTGAATTTTATCAAGTTTGAAAAAAGTTATGGGTTCTAAAGTTGGCTGGTCCGCAATCATCGTGCCCGTCCTAGACCCATATATATATATTTTTTTGTAATTATTTTTATTTTTTAATTCACAACCAAAAATTTTTAAAATATTTAAAAATTAAATTTTCTAAAATTTTGAAAATATTTTTGACATTTATTTATGCCCTTTCTAAATTTTTAAAAATAAAAGAAGATAAAATAAAATAAATTTGCAATATTTTAAGAAAATATTTAAATTCTCGAATAATTGCGATTTTTGGTAAAGAACTTCGTTTTGAAGTCAATCCTAAGATATTTGTATTTAGCTTTTCGATTTATTTTTTAATATATTTGGTGGGTTTCTTTTTAAATTATTTTTTTAAACGAGATTCATCCATTTATTTTTATTTCAATGATCTTCTTAAATGAAATTTTAAATTTAAAGTTTTTTTGAAACGATTAAGATAACAATTAATTCTCTAAAACATAAAAAAGTATTGATTTTATATTACCTTGTTCCACACAAATGGTGCGGTTGAAAAGAAAGCGATATTATGCTATTTTCATCTTGTTTGGCGGATTCTCTATATATAAATTTAGGATTTTATCATAAAATTTGATATTTCACATATGACATATTCTCAGCTTTCTTAAATCATATTTCAAAACTCGTTTGCCTTCAATGGAATTTTTTTTTAATAATTTTTAATTTTTTAATGTTTATTAATTCTGTATTCGCCACCATTTTTGTGTAATCAATCAAATTTCAAATTATTCACTATTGCGTTAACAAATGAATGAATTTGTATATCCATATAATTTTTCATTGTTGTATTCAGACCCACAGTTTAGTATTTTCAAATTAAATAAAATCTTATAAGTGCTTAATATTTAAGATAATAAATATTCTTATATTCTTACTGAATTCTAATTAAAAATAAATAAACTTTAAGGGTTCTTGCGTCGCGTAATGTTTAGACTTCATACAATCTATTTTGTAATATACTGTTTGATTTATTCTTTAAGATGGCAATATTTAAAAAAATTAAGCTTGTTTTAATGGCTGTTCCAAATGTCTGAGGGAGCCAAAGAGCTGTGGGAGCAATTAGCAAGAGGGGCCAAAGATAAAAGATGGCCCCTTAACAACAGGCATCCCTCCAGCGGTGGTTGTGGTCTATCGGTTAAGACGGTGCTAGTGCGTTTTCTAAAAACCGCCACTCATGCGCGTTTCCTAAATCCGCCATTTTTACTGAATTTTCATATAAATCTAGTCATAACTTTGCTCAGAAGCAACCAAATTAAACAATCTTGGTATTATACGATAGCATTTTTATTGCTTTATTAGCTCACTAAATTTCAAAAAAATTAGTTAAGTTTTAAAAAAGTTATGGCGAAAAAAGTGGAAAAAATTGCCATAACTTTTTCAAAACTTAACGAAATTTTTTGAAATTAGTGAGCTAATAAAGCAATAAAAATTCTATCGTATAATACCAAAATTGTTTAATTTGGTTGCTTCTGAGTAAAGTTATGACTAGATTTATACGAAAATTCAGCAGAAATGGCGGATTTAGGAAACGCGCATGAGTAGCGGTTTTTAGGAAACGCGCCATCACGAGTTAAGACAACGGACCCACGTTTCGGGCCCCGAGCAGCGGTTCAAATCCGCATCCACCCCAATTTTTCGCCTTAATAATACTTGTATTTGAATTTGTAAAATCTTTTTAATTTAAAGAATAAAGTATTAACATAAAATTGTTTCCTTTTTTTTAAATTATTTTTCATTATAAGTATAAAAATTATTAATTGTATTTGTTATAATTCAACTTTCTTTAATAATGCGACCAGCTCAGCCACTAAATATTGCATGCAGAAATATTAATTGTTTAAAAAAAAATTTGCATGTCGTTGCCTATCGCAACAGAAAAAAACAATTATAACTTTAATATGCAATAAAAGGATTAAAAGAACTTATTTTAAGCGTTAATTTTTGATTATATAAATTTTTTTAAAATTGAAAAAAAATTCCCTAGTGGACATCGTCACTTAAATGGCCAATAAATTAGGATTAACCCGCACAATCAACTTTTTTTTATCAACAAGCGCAATTAAAAAAAAATCATAAAAAACTATAGATTTTTTTCTAAAAGAAATAAAATTTGTCATATACAGCTTATTATATAAAATGCCCGAACTTTGGTTCCGAATATAATAATTAAAAAAAAGAGCGACGAAATACAAAATACTAAAAAATTCAAAAAAATAATTAAATAAAAAATTCTAAACAATAAAAATATCATTTATTTAAAATAAAAAATTAATTTTATCTAAATAAATACCTTTTTTTATTTGGTTTATGAGATTTATCTAATTAAAATTATAAATAATTTTTTAAAGGAATTATAGATTTTTTATTAGTGGAAAAATTTTTTTTTAATTGTAATATTAATGATTAGTAATTTACGCTATTAGAAAAAATCCGCAGCCGCTACCGTTTCACCACATAAAATCGACTAATGTTAGCATTTGGAACAAATTGTCAGATTAGGTAAAAATATACCAATATTTAGACCAACTAATTATTAATATAATTAGACAGACTGAAGCATTATATTATTTATTGAACCTATGATTTTTCAATTCGAATGTGCTTGGACCCGAAAAAATTACTGTCTCAAGTGATTAAAAATTAAATTTTAATAAATAAAAATAATACTTACAACGTTGACGAAAGAAAAGAAACCATTAAAATTTCAACAGAACAGCTAGACTTGGATATAGTAAAAAACAATTAATTTTATTTAATTAAAGAGTGTATTAAATTCAAATACTGCGAGTGTGCTTAGTTTCTATAATTTGTTTCAATAAGTAAATATATTTCTTTTTTAGGATTCTTTTTTTGTAATAAAAATAATTATCATTTAAGAATTACAATAATATAATTATTTTTTTAAATTTAATCAAAATTGAAAAAAAAATTAATTAAGCATTAATAAGAAAGGTAGAGACCAGATTTTTCAAATCCACAGGGCCGGGCCGGGTTGACTTTTTCAAAAACGACCGGGTTCCGGGCCCTGCCGCTCAAAACCCTGTCAAGCCTGTAACCCTGCCAACCCTGTTTTTCCAAAAAAACGCAGGGCCGGGTCGCCGGGCCCTGCAAAACCCTGTGCCGGGTCCGGCCCTGTCCGGTCTCTAAAGAAAGGTTTAATTTTCTAAATTTATGTAAAACAAAATTTAAAAAGATCAACATTTCCTGTACAATTTTGCAGTGGAATGAATATATGAGAGGGTATTTAATATACCTTAAAAATTTGAAATGAATAAGGAGAAAAATAAAAATAATATAAATTCAATTTAAAAACAAAAAAAAAAGCTTCTAATGAATAGCAAGATCACAACTTTAGCTAGTCTACATTAAATTTTTAGAATATGATTTAAAGTATTTAAAAAAAATTGTCCTACTTTTTATTTAAATATATTGTAGATTGCAGAATTAAGTACAAGGTATAATAGGGCATAACAATACATGATTAGACATCTTATATTTGTTTTACTGATGTATTTTATTAAATTGCTCCGCAGCCAACAGTGAGAGGCAGTGCTTCCGCGCTAAGACTTCGGGTCACTTGGTTGTCTAATATAATTATTATTCTTTTTGTTGAATTGCTAAGCCAATTTATAATTTTAATAATTAATATTCATAATTGTAAAAAAATATACTTTACTAAGGCAGAAAAAATATGAAAAAAATCAAATAATTACACTTTCGAACTATCCAATATATTCTTTGTACCATATGGTATTAAGTTAAAAAGTTATTAGAGTGGGTTTTAAAATTTTAATAATATAGTTTAATTTTATATAATGAAAATCATTAAATCTCGTAATTTTTAAATAAATTTAAAATAATCTCACTGTGGAAAAAAGTCAATTTTTTTGCAATTTTAATTTATTTTTTAATGCAAACTTCCCAATAAATAGAAAAAATTATGAATCTTTATTCATTATTTAAAGTTATTATTAAATTTAAAATAGTTTTGTTAAGAAAAAGAATTAAAAGTAAAAATAAATGCAAAATACATATAAGATATTTTAGTTGATCATTCAAAGATAAAACAATTTTTAAATTAGATTCCAAAAAATAAATAAAAGATATTTCATTCGAAATGGCAACAAGCAGACCAAATAAGAAACCTATATTAATATAAATATTAATAATTCAAAAAATTACAAATAAAAATATACAAAAAGGGCATAATGAATTTGTTCTCAAAAAAAATCGCGCCCAAGATAAAAAAAATGAAAATATTATTTTTTTAATTTACAAAATTTTTATAGTAAAACAATAATTTTTAAAGAAAAAAAAATTTGAGAATTTCCTTTATATTCTACCATTAATTTATAAAGATAATAGCATGCTTATAAAAAATGGTATTATAATAATTTAATCTTTCTATATTATGCAATAAACTAATAAAAATAATTAAAACGATTTTATGAAATAAAAAAGCGATATGTAAACTATTTTTTTTCTTTTGGTATTAAAAAATTATTTTTGCATGATTAAGATTTTGCAACTTCCCCCATTTGCCTTGTTCAACATCAAAGAAAAGCAAGCCCTTCCGGAGCCCATGGGTGGGCAAAGCAAGCCCCCTTCCGGTACCCATGGGATGGGCAAAGCAAGCCCTTCCGGAAACCATGGGTGGGCAAAGCAAGCCCCCTTCCGGTACCCATGGGATAGGCAAAGCAAGCCCTTCCGGAGCCCATGGGTGGGCAAAGCAAGCCCCCTTCCGGTACCCATGGGATGGGCAAAGCAAGCCCTTCCAGAAACCATGGGTGGGCAAAGCAAGCCCCCTTCCGGTACCCATGGGATGGGGGCAACACAAGCCCCCTTCCGGGACCCATGGGTGGGCAAAGCAAGCCCCCTTCCGGTACCCATGGGATGGGCAAAGCAAGCCCTTCCAGAAACCATGGGTGGGCAAAGCAAGCCCCCTTCCGGTACCCATGGGATGGGGGCAACACAAGCCCCCTTCCGGGACCCATGGGGTGGGGGCAACAAATGAATTAAATGGAAAACAGATAGTCGAAATAAAATAAAAAGAATTAAAAGAAAACAAAATTAGAAAAAAATGATAAAATGGAAAATACTTAAAATATGAAAAAGAAATGAACAAATCGAAAAGGGCAAAAAATTTAAAAAATAATGTGAATAAAAAAGCGGCAACGAAAGAAGAGGCGTAGTGGTGCAAAAAAAACGGCCACGGGCAAAAAATGTTCAAACAACCATAACGGTTGCGCACACATGGTCGGAAGGGGGGCGGGGGACGCAAATAATCGGTGCACAAAAAATAGTGGGCGAGGAAGGCGGGGGAGCAACATTAATGGGCGCGAAAAAGATGAAATACAAAAAACTTCTGACAAACATGCGTTGTGTGTACAAATGTCCTGGGGGTGGGAAGCAAAAAATATGTGTTTGTAAAACAAAGGGTCTGCGCATGTAACACCTAATGTGATCGTTATCAACAAAAAAATGTCCATATAAAAGCACGACTTCGCCCTCCCCAACTACCAAAATGGAATTTGAACTCCCCGACAATATTGAGAACGACGCCCCCCTATACGGCGCCCCACTGCCCCCTGCTGTTGATCAAGCCGACCCTGACGAAGTGCCGGACCTGGGGCCCCATCCACTTGGCCTGGTAGAAGAGGTGGCCGAAGATGCACTTTCGGCCGCATATTCTTCCGACACCGATTTCGATGTCGAAAGAATATGCGGCCAAAAGCGTATAAACGGCCGCCTCTTGACTGGGAACCGGAAGAAAAATTGGTACTTTAACCTTTCCGTTTGACCCCCCCCCCCCCAACGCCCTTTTTAAACCAACTGCAAAAAACTGGTGGACGAATACTTGCATCGCTACAGTAAAGGCAAAAATTACCAGCCAAAACCAAGGACGACGAAAAGAAGACGCGCGGTGGAGCGGTGAAGACTGTGCAAAAGGGGCAGGACGCGGCGGTGGCGACAGAGGCGGCGGACATATTGGAGGCGATTGTATCGGGGGAGGTGTGCGATGCGGCACAACGCAAAAAAACGGCGCCGGAGCCAAGGAAAGATGGCACAGCGCAAATGACGAGGGAACCTGTGCTGGCGGGGAACAAATCGTTGTGTGATGTGCCAGGGATTAGTGGTGCGATAGTCCCGAATGAAAGCCCGTTTATGCCCCACCCCCGTTGGATCCGGGGAAGCGGTTCATTTAAAAGAAAATATAAAAAAGAATATGAAAGAAAAGAAAAATCAGATTGTTGACCATTTTCATTTCTTAAAATGTTAACAAAAAATAAAAATGTTCTGATAAAATATTATTGAAACAAAAAAAATTTGTTTTATTAAAGTTTTTAAGTCGAAAAGAAAATTTGTTTTGAAAGACCTTTTTTTAAAATTTTTTTACCAGTTCTTACAATTATGGGGGAGGGTGGAGAGGTGTACCGGTCCAAAAATCTAATTCCTGACTATTTCGCCAAAAATGCCTAACCGGAAATCGGCGCTGATAAAGAGTCGATCAGTGGCAATGCCACAGTCCTACTGCCCACCCCTGATTAACTATAATTCCTTTATGCGATTGTTGACAGTTTGCCAAAACTTTGTGCCCCATTTCCCATCCTTACAGGTGGCAGATGTTGCCCCGTGTAGTGTGTTCAGTGTTGCGTTCAAATGGCAATGGCTTTTTGTTGACAATGCCTCAATTTGTTGGTGTCCGCACCACCCTTCGCACTTCCCATTTTGAATTGCACTGCAAACTTAAAAAGCATGATTTATTTGGTTTGAAACGAAATTGTTTTTGCATTTTGTTCGTTCTCCTTCACCTTCTCACTCTTTCCGTTTCTCTATCTCTTTTTCCGTCTCTTTCTCTCCCACAATTTCTCTCTCCCTCTGACTCTCTCTCTCCCTCTGACTCTCTCTTTCTCTCCCACAATTTCTCTCTCCCTCTGACTCTCTCTTTCCGTCTCTTTCTCTGTTTTCTTGGTCCTTTTACTCGCACTTTTCATTACCGACGGTCCATTTCGCACATTATTCGGCGAATGCCGTGGAGCTGAAAGTTTGACGGATCGGTGTTGAGCAGGCGCAAAAGATGGCACATTTGGCAGGCGTCGAAAATAGATTAGGGGAAGGATCAATGAAATAATTCAATGGTACAACGAAAAATTGGCACGGCAACAAAAATAAGCACTGGGAAAAAAGGATGGATGAAATTTTTGGGGAAACTAATGGTCAATAAATTTTTATTGGCGATGGTCGGCTCAACGACAGTGCCAATGCGAAAATTGTTCACTTTTGCACTGTCCAAAGAAATGCCTTTGGCGGAATTTTTGAAACAATTTTTGGAAGTATTAATGATTTTTATGAAAAGAAAACTTAGATTTAAGTCTCCACAAAAAATGAAGGAGAACGAAACGAAAAATGAAAGGGGAGAAAAATTCAAAAAGAAATGAAAAAAACAAAATCCAATTAACCAATCATAAATAGAAAAGAATATCTGCTGCTGTTTGTTCTTTTGTGTGGGGCAAAGAAAATTTTGCAAGTGAATTTCAATGCAAAACAAATGAAAAAATGATGAATTAAAAAAATTGACTTTTATATTACCAAAGCGAAGAAATACAACAAAAATTTTATAGTTTATATGACCTAATTGATTTTCCTACTTATTTATTTATTATTATTCGGAAAGGGAGCCGAAATTGGTAAATCGATCCCTTTTATCAACGTAAGAGACGACGAACGAACGAACGACGAATGAATGGGGGAGGGCATTGTTGGCGACCTGTTGCACCGCTGCGCAACTGCCGGGGAGGGGGGGGGGGGCGGGGTGTTTGAATTTTGGCGTGGGTGTGGGGGGGCAGCAGCAGCGCGGCGTACGCCGCCCTCTCTAAATTGCCGCGCTTCCCCTAATCTATTTTCGACGCCTGCCAAATGTGCCAACTTTTGTTTTAGTTCCACGGCATTCGCCGAATAATGTGCGAAATGGACCGTCGGTAATGAAAAGTGCGAGTAAAAGGACCAAGAAAACAGAGAAAGAGACGGACAGAGAGAGTCAGAGGGAGAGAGAAATTGTGGGTGAGAAAGAGAGAGTCAGAAGGAGAGAGAGAGAGTCAGAGGGAGAGAGAAATTGTGGGAGAGAAAGAGACGGAAAAAGAGATAGAGAAACGGAAAGAGTGAGAAGGTGAAGGAGAACGAACAAAATGCAAAAACAATTTCGTTTCAAACCAAATAAATCATGCTTTTTAAGTTTGCAGTGCAATTCAAAATGGGAAGTGCGAAGGGTGGTGCGGACACCAACAAATTGAGGCATTGTCAACAAAAAGCCATTGCCATTTGAACGCAACACTGAACACACTACACGGGGCAACATCTGCCACCTGTAAGGATGGGAAATGGGGCACAAAGTTTTGGCAAACTGTCAACAATCGCATAAAGGAATTATAGTTAATCAGGGGTGGGCAGTAGGACTGTGGCATTGCCACTGATCGACTCTTTATCAGCGCCGATTTCCGGTTAGGCATTTTTGGCGAAATAGTCAGGAATTAGATTTTTGGACCGGTACACCTCTCCACCCTCCCCCATAATTGTAAGAACTGGTAAAAAAATTTTAAAAAAAGGTCTTTCAAAACAAATTTTCTTTTCGACTTAAAAACTTTAATAAAACAAATTTTTTTTGTTTCAATAATATTTTATCAGAACATTTTTATTTTTTGTTAACATTTTAAGAAATGAAAATGGTCAACAATCTGATTTTTCTTTTCTTTCATATTCTTTTTTATATTTTCTTTTAAATGAACCGCTTCCCCGGATCCAACGGGGGTGGGGCATAAACGGGCTTTCATTCGGGACTATCGCACCACTAATCCCTGGCACATCACACAACGATTTGTTCCCCGCCAGCACAGGTTCCCTCGTCATTTGCGCTGTGCCATCTTTCCTTGGCTCCGGCGCCGTTTTTTTGCGTTGTGCCGCATCGCACACCTCCCCCGATACAATCGCCTCCAATATGTCCGCCGCCTCTGTCGCCACCGCCGCGTCCTGCCCCTTTTGCACAGTCTTCACCGCTCCACCGCGCGTCTTCTTTTCGTCGTCCTTGGTTTTGGCTGGTAATTTTTGCCTTTACTGTAGCGATGCAAGTATTCGTCCACCAGTTTTTTGCAGTTGGTTTAAAAAGGGCGTTGGGGGGGGGGGGGTCAAACGGAAAGGTTAAAGTACCAATTTTTCTTCCGGTTCCCAGTCAAGAGGCGGCCGTTTATACGCTTTTGGCCGCATATTCTTTCGACATCGAAATCGGTGTCGGAAGAATATGCGGCCGAAAGTGCATCTTCGGCCACCTCTTCTACCAGGCCAAGTGGATGGGGCCCCAGGTCCGGCACTTCGTCAGGGTCGGCTTGATCAACAGCAGGGGGCAGTGGGGCGCCGTATAGGGGGGCGTCGTTCTCAATATTGTCGGGGAGTTCAAATTCCATTTTGGTAGTTGGGGAGGGTGAAGTCGTGCTTTTATATGGACATTTTTTTGTTGATAACGATCACATTAGGTGTTACATGCGCAGACCCTTTGTTTTACAAACACATATTTTTTGCTTCCCACCCCCAGGACATTTGTACACACAACGCATGTTTGTCAGAAGTTTTTTGTATTTCATCTTTTTCGCGCCCATTAATGTTGCTCCCCCGCCTTCCTCGCCCACTATTTTTTGTGCACCGATTATTTGCGTCCCCCGCCCCCCTTCCGACCATGTGTGCGCAACCGTTATGGTTGTTTGAACATTTTTTGCCCGTGGCCGTTTTTTTGCACCACTACGCCTCTTCTTTCGTTGCCGCTTTTTTATTCACATTATTTTTTAAATTTTTTGCCCTTTTCGATTTGTTCATTTCTTTTTCATATTTTAAGTATTTTCCATTTTATCATTTTTTTCTAATTTTGTTTTCTTTTAATTCTTTCTATTTTATTTCGACTATCTGTTTTCCATTTAATTCATTTGTTGCCCCCACCCCATGGGTCCCGGAAGGGGGCTTGTGTTGCCCCCATCCCATGGGTACCGGAAGGGGGCTTGCTTTGCCCACCCATGGTTTCCGGAAGGGCTTGCTTTGCCCATCCCATGGGTACCGGAAGGGGGCTTGCTTTGCCCACCCATGGGCTCCGGAAGGGCTTGCTTTGCCTATCCCATGGGTACCGGAAGGGGGCTTGCTTTGCCCACCCATGGGTTCCGGAAGGGCGTACTTTGCCCATCCCATGGGTCCCGGAAGGGGGCTTGTGTTGCCCCCATCCCATGTGTACCGGAAGGGTGCTTGCTTTGCCCACCCATGGGTTCCGGAAGGTTTTGCCCATCCCATGGGTACCGGAAGGGGCTTGCTTTGCCCACCCATGGGTTTCCGGAAGGGTTGAGGGACTAAGGGTAAACAAATTGAAGACAAGCCAAATGAATTCCAAAAAATAACAAAAATTTATATAAAATCATTTTATCTAATATCTTCTAATACTCTTTCCAACATCCATTTCTTGCTTTTCATTCTCAACATCCCATATTTATGGGTAGTCGAAGGAAACCCCTCCTCGTCCGTTCAACATTTCCCCCCTCTGTCGGGCTGCCTAAAATAGGTAAAATAGAACAAAAATTTACATGAAAAACATTTTATTACTTCAAAAAACGAGGCTTCCCCATAGGACAACAGAAAGTGGTCATCATCGATGACCGGCTTGTCCTTCAACAATGCCAAGGCCTTCATATGGGCCCTTTCTTTCTCTTCCTCCTGCCACTCAAAGAATTTGAGTGGCTTTTTCCAAGGCCCCAGCTCCCAAGGGGTGCGCTTGGTGGTTCGGGCCCGGTCCTCTTGTTGTTTTTGTTGTTGTTGTTCTTGCTGCTGTTGTTGTTGTTGTTGTTGGAGTACCCAGTCCGCCTGCGTATTCCACTCATCTCGCCAACGTCCGCACACAACGGTGCCGCCGGGCCGGTCTTCTCCTATTACATATCCTTGGTCGTTGAAGTAAGGTAGGGTGATGTCCATATTGTCCAAAAATGTGTTCAACCCCAAACGAACACCGCTTTATATACGCCCAGAAAGATCAACACAAAGCAAAACCGACTGGTTTTTTTCACAAAAATTGCCTAATTGCAGTTTTCAACCAGTTTCTGTTTTATTTTTTGTTAATTATGGTCTCAGATAAGAACATCTTTGCCAACAATAGCTTTTTTTGCCATCGGGCCATTTGTTTTTTGTCACATTTGTCCCTCAACTTTTGCACGCACAAAGTTTTTGTCCGATCTCACTATTTCTTTTGGTTGGTCCCTATTTTTTCCCTCGTTGCGCAGTTGCTGCAATTTTTGAGGGCGCCCATCAATCATTCTTTCAAAAAACCCACATTTCGTCTTTTTGCAGAGTAAACTGTCAAAACGCATTTTTTTGGAGGCCATCATTCGATTTTTTGCGAGCATAAAAGCCGCCATTTATGGAAAGGACGCCAATTGGACCTGTCAATCAAACAAAAGTCCTTTTTTAGCGTCCCTTTCGTCAGTGCATTGGTGGCGGGGGGAGGGTGGCAAAGGGAAATTGGGGCACTCAACCAGTGGGCGGCAGCTTTAACCAATATTAGTGGAGGAAAGGCAGTGGTTGGCAATGGGCAGAGTTTGGGCATATTCAAATTGAACCATCAATCATCATAATTGAGACTGGAGAATGCCGAAGGAGGAGCCAGGAAAATCGACCAGATGAAAATTGTTGGGGTTTAGATAGTTGTAACATTCTAATTTATATTTTTAGGGCGCAATATGGATTGGCATATTGAGGATGTGAGCTCAGATGAAGAGGACAATGTTGAGCACGAGCCAATCGGGCGTCTTCCGCTACAGCGCGCAATTGTTCCGCCGCCTCCTCGCCACCCCATCCCGAACCAGCCTTTCCCCGTTGTTCCGCTTGGCTTTCAGGTTGTTCCCTTTTTCATTCTTTCAAAATTTTGGGGTTGTAGGGTCCACCACCTCTTCACCACCACATGCCATACCCGCCTTTCGCTGGTCGCCCACTAGGAGTTCAGGTGAACCCACCTTTCACTCATTCTTCTCAAAATTTTGGAGATTTATAGGGTCCATCGTCTCTTGGCCACCAAGTCCCAGTCCCTCTTTTCGCCGGCCATCCACCGGGATTTCAGGTGAGACCCTCCTTCCTTTTACCACAATATTTGCACCGTTTCAGGGCCATCCAATGCCGCCTCCTGTCCGTTTTTTTCCACATCCTTTGATGCGTGTTCCTCTCCCGCTGCCTCCTCAAGTTATATCCGCAAATCCATTTTATCTTTACTTAAATAAATTACTTGTTTTCAGGAGCCTCCCCATGTCGTTGTCGCTCATGCCCGACCTTTGGCTCACCAAGTCGGCCCTCTCCTCGAAACTCTTCAGGTAGACTCCCCATCTTTCTTTTTGTTAAACATGTGAAACGTTTTAGGCTCCTCCTATGGTGAACCCAATGGCGCATAATCCGCTTCCTCTCCCCGAGCATTTTGTCCGCTGGCCAAGGCAACAATGGATCGGGCCACCCGTTGATCCTCGCCGACGTGTTGTTGAACGATGAGTTTGAAAGAATGCGATATCGGGAAAAGGGGATTCATTTTGTTATTTTTGAAAGGAATAAGATACAAAAAATGATCTGCTTTCTTAGCGTATAGTTTGAATACTAATGCATATTTTTTCTTTTCATTTTTCTTATCCTTGTTTAACTTTAACATATGCCGAAACCCATTCCCCCCGAACTTTTGATGGACATTGTTGATTCGTTGCCGACGACAACCATGGGCAAAATTATTTTTTGTAATTATCAATTATCCACGTGGGCCCGCAGACGTTTGGATAGTTTGATCAGAAAAGTGTTTACACCTGAGGCCTGGCAATTTCACATAGTTCGACGTTCATTTTTGTGGATGTTTCTCGATATATGGATAGATGTTGAGAATGATTTGAAAAAAATGTTTTTGGTTTTGAATATTCGTTTGGGTTAAACGTGGATGTTTTCCTGATACCTAAAAGTATTTAAATTAGCGGCCATGAAAATTTAGGCAATATGTTAAACGATAGAGAAATAGCCATTGAAAAATACAACGAAAAACTAATGGGATTTGTTTTCCTCTTCATTTTTTCCTTCTTTTTGATCACTTGTTTCTGTGCACTGGTTATACGGGAATGCTATAGAGTTTTTTTCTAAGAATGTACCGTGGAATTGATGTTCGAGGTTCAACATCTCTGATTTTTAAAATATAATATTTAATCAGTTGTATAAAAAATATTTTAGTTTTTAAATATTTTATCGTTGGTTTCGGCCATTGATATTTGAAACTATGAACAATGTTTTTTAATTATTTTAGGAAAATGTCAGATTTTCTATCTTGAGCTTGTTCAAAAATCTTGGGACAGGGAACACCCTGATATGTTCAGAGTCGTGGCCTTTGACATGGTAAAAAATACAAAAAAAAAATTTGTAATTTTTTCAATTTTACAGTGAACGGGACTTAACCCAATTTTCAAAGGGGAAGGGGCCCGAAAGAATGAAGTCTGTGTCATAAGACACGGAGAACACTGGGACGGGATGAAATCTGTTACCTGGTTTTTCTCAGTTCGAAACTTTTGCGTGAGCTGCGAAGTGACATACGATTGGTCTTTGCGTCATAGTGCCGTATGCAAGGATCGCTGCAAGAAGTGCTGCAGGATGGGATTTGGGTTCCCATGTGAGGATGTGTGTGGCGTAATTTATTGCGAGGAATGCAACCGAAGCTTCTACAACACCAAATGCTTCGAGGCACATAAAAAGGCAGCGTGCAAAGAGTATAAAAAATCTGAAAAATGTGGGGAGGAATACCAAACACGTTCGAACCACACTTGTGGGGAAAAGTTTTGTAGGCTTTGCAAAGTTTACCACCCGGGTCGCCAATGTTTTATCAATACGATCAAAGTCCGACCACAGAAGGCCTACCGAATTGTGGCCTATGACCTGGAGACAACGGTGGAGGAAGGGGAACATGTGCCAAATCTTGTCAGCGCTGCCGCGACTTGCAGCGTGTGTGTAGGAGAGGAAAGAGATTGCGAACTATGCGAAGGACAGAAGATGTTCACTTGGTCGATGGCTGATTACGGAAAGAGGGGTGGCCACCGAAATGATGATGGCAGATTTGAAAATCTATCAGATGAAGGCGGGCAGGGTCTATTTTCGTGATTTTTGGATGCTTAGTCAGAACAAGTTAGCAGATCTCCCAAAGACATTAGGCCTGGACATCCCGCCCAAATTGTATTTCCCACACAAATACAATAAAAATGTTAACTTTGGGATAAAATTACCACATCTGCCGAATTTGGAAGACTATTGCTTAGAAGACATGAAAGAGGAGGAAAGTCAAAAGCTCGAGACGTGGTATAATGAGAATTATGAGACAGAATTCGAATTAGGTAAGAAGTTCCACTTTGGTTATTTTTATTTTGAATTTAAAGGGGAACAGCTGCAGGTTTATTGTGAAAATGACGTGGAAATTCTGATGGCGGCGGTTCTGAAGATTCGACAATTATTTCTAGACATTACGGGGGATTTGGATTTGATGAAAGATAGTGTGACAATAGCGGGAGTAGTGATGAAGATCTTTCGGTCAAAGTTTTTGAAGGACAATCACCTCCCAATTATTCCGGAGGGAGGGTATGAGAGAGCGGAGAACCAAAGCAAAATAGCGGTGAAGTATTTCGAGTGGCTAGCCGAAAGAAAAGGGGTGAAAGTGGGACATGCTGGCAACGGAGGGGAAATTGAATTTGGAGGTTTTAAAGTGGACTGTGTGATTGGGGCCGAGAAAAAACTCATAGAGTTCCAGGTAAAATTAAAAGAATTTCTCTAATAAGTTGATGATTTAGGGGTGTGCTTTTCATGGGTGCCCAAGGTGTTTTTTGCCTTGTTGAGAGTGTGCCGGATAAGGGACCTATAAACCCTAGGGAGGCGTACGCGGGGGGAAGGACAATGCCTTTTTGTCTTTTTGCGAATGCGACGGAAGGGGTGGAAATTTCAATGTTTGATATCATCAGCCTTTACCCCTTCGTGAATTATGGTAACAAAAAAATACAGAAATTAGAGAAAATATAAGTTTTTCAGATACCCCATACCCATTCGGAGTCCCAAAGATTATTGTGAGCAGGAATTTTAATGTGTGTTGGACAATGCCCGATGATCTCCCCTATGATGGTTTGCTGAAGGTGAAGGTCATTCCCCCAAAGAATTTGCTCCATCCTCTACTTGCTCTGCATTTTGACGGAATGCTACTTTTCCCAAACTGTGGCATTTGTGCTAGAAGGGCCAAAAACGAATTTGTGATGGCGAAGGATGTGAAGAAATGTAATCACAGATCAGAACAGAGGGCATTGACGGGAACTTTCACTTCGATCGAATTGAGAAAGGCGCTGGAGCTGGGATATAGGATCACGGGATTCTATCGGGCATATCATTGCGAGCAGTTTGACACCCAACTGTTCAAGGGATATGTGAGGATGTTTTTGAAAGTAAAAGTTGAGGCGTCGGGGTGGCCCGTGGAGGTAAAGACCGAGGAGGAAAAGAAAGAGTTCATCGCAATGTACCAGGCAAAGTATGACATCTGTTTGGATTATGAGAAGATTGCGTTTAACCCCGGGTTGCGAATGATCGCAAAATTGGTAAATACACAAAAAAATATTTAATCAACTTGGAAAAAAATTTTAAGGGGTTGAACAGTTTGTGGGGCAAGTTTTCTATGCGAAACACTCTATCGACAACAGAAATAGTGAATAGTATGGAAAGATGGATGGAACTCGGGAGGGATGAGACAATTGAGATTCGAAGGCCAATAAAAATAAACGAAGAGATGTCGCGGTTGTCTATCAAAAGAAGGCGGAATTCATCAAAGAGCACAAGTTGTCGAATATAGTTTAATCGTTGTGGACCACAAGTGCTGCTAGGGTAAAGCTGTATGAATACATGGAGAGGGTCTACATAAAGGAGGGGTGCAAACTGTTATATTGCGACACAGGTATTGGAAAAACGTACTTATTTTTTAATTAATAAATTTAGACTCTTTGATATTTTCGCACCTGCGTGGTGACTGCCCATTGGAGGAGGGGAAATTTTTGGGGTAAAAAATAAAATTATGATGAAAATTATTTTTCATATTTAAGGGTGATGACCCGAGAATAATCTAATAGCGAATTATTGGAGTATGTTTCTGGGGGGCCGAAGCAGTACGCCTTGAAGTTGAGGAGAAAGAATGATGGGGAAATTTGAATGGAAGTTCGACGCGCCCGAAACACCCGGCACTATTTCAAAAGAAGTCCGGACACGGAAAAGTATTATGAAGAAATCGAAAGCCATGTGAAGGAAAATAAAAAATTTGGAATTAAAGAGCATGTAAGCACTTTTTAATTTAAAAACCCTGAAAAGGAAGATCCCGAGAAGAATTTTAAAAAAATCTTGAAAAAATTAATGACCGAGGCAATGAACAAAGAAGTCGAAGACGGCTGGAAAATCGAGAAGATCTCACTCAGTGGACCTGTACTGCGATGCCTTTTCCGACCCAATTATAATTCCCGCCCGCTCATTCCAACAGACCAACCCGGACATGGTTTTCAACGAATTTATGCATAGGCAACAATCGTTTGGGGAGGTGAAGCTTTTAGATCAACGAATTTCGATAATTATTGCCACTTATGCCTTTCCCTCTCAAAAATAAATTTTTTCTTGGCCCGGGTTTTTTCTTTGACGTTATTCCGTTTACCTTGAACACCTCCGGCTTGAGACTCCGCTTTTTTGTTTTTCCGGTTCTATTTCACTTTATGAGTCCAATCGACTTTTATGAGTCCAATCGCGGTTTATGAGTCCAATCAGAAATTATGAGTCCAATCAAAAATTATTCGTCCAATCAATATTTTATGAGTCCAATCAGAGTTTATGAGTCCAATCAATTTTTTGGAATTTCATTTTAAAAAATCAAATTTTTTCGCATTACTTTACTTTTCCATTTAATAAAGAAGTTTACATTTTGTCTTTGTTTGCCTTTTGTTGGAAGCTTTTCAAAATGTCTGCTGACTTTAGTTAAAATGAAAAAAGCAAACATATACGTTAAAAGAAAGTTAACTAGAAAGAAAGAAGAGAAGTTTGTTTACATAAAAAAGAACATTTTGGCTTATATAAAAATTGGGGATGCTTTACTACAATAAACTTTAAAAAAATGCTTTTCCTCCTGCTATCGTTTGTCGTGCCGGTTTCCGTAATTTCTTCGAACGACTATCAATCGCCTGAAACTTATAATGGCACATGTATCCCTTATTTTGATTACCGTAATCCCCCAATGAAAAAAATTACTTTTCTACCATTCTTATCACTTACGAACGACTCAAAATTTGCGGATTGTTCAATCCCTTGTTTTTGGTTCGGTACGACGAATATATGGAATAAAACATGTCATGTCAGTGGTGTGGGACAACCTGCATGTTGGATTAAACAGGATGTTAGCCGTTTGGATATGGCCGGATCTTGTCCTGCTTTGCACCCGGGAGCAGAAATTATTTCGAATAATTCAACAAGCGTTGGTACTCTAAGCGGTTCAACTGGGTGTTTTATCTGCCATGGAATAATGAATATTCTGGATTTACACAAAAATGAAAGCATTGGCCTGATCAAATCAGAGATTGATCATTACTGTGATTTCTTGCTGGTTTTGCGTTCAGCATGTAAATCCATCCTTGTAGATTTTATTCTGGAGGATATGGTAAAAAAAAGTTCCTGAAAAATAAGATAAAGTTCATATTAAGTTAAAAAAAGTGATCGAATACCGGCCAGCCAAATTATGCTCACTTTATTTTAAATTATGCTTGCCGGAGCAAGATGCCCTTCTTGGGAGGCTTCGTGAGCATCCTCACCGTCACCATAATTGCCATCTTCTTCGAAATTCGAATAAGGGTTTAAATGTTACGGCACCAAAATCGAGAATAAGCATTTTGGTCGAAAATGATGGGGAGGTCATGCCAGCAGGTGCAATTGCTGCGATGGATGATCTTACTTATGATACTTTGGCTGGGCAACTGCTCGGAGCTGATAATCAACAAGGTGTTCAAAAAAGATAAATAATTTCAGTTAATTACTTATATAGGCATGGAAAAGACGATGAAATTTTTGGCACGTTACGGCTTGATTGCAAACATGCTGTTATGCCCCGAATGTCAAGAAAGACAAGCAGCATTGGTAAAATATAAGCAATCGCCCGAGGGTTATACGGTAATAATAATCGGTGATTTTTGTATGAAATAAAATTTTTAGTGGCGGTGCAACAAATGCCGAACAGACGACCCTGACAGTGAAACAGCAAGTCGAATTTCAGTACGATTTGGGTCCTTCTTTTCGTCATCCCATCTTTCCTTTCACCAAATTTTACGTGTTGGCTATTTTTGGGCTATCCACCCAACTAGTACCCTTGAAACCGTTATGCGTGAAACTAACATTCGTTCAACTGGCACAATTGTTGACTTTTATAACTTTTACCGTGACCTCTGCCAAGTATGGGCAGAACGGCAACAAGCAGATGGGAAACTGGGCGGAGCTGGTGTCGTCGTAGAGATTGATGAATCTAAGTTTTTTCGCGCAAAGTATAACCGGGGACGAATGGTCAACAGACCATACGATTGGGTCTTCGGCCTTTTAGAAAGGGGAACTAACAAAGTAAGATTTTTTAATGTCCAGCGAAGAGACGCCGATACTTTGCTTCCAATAATAGCCGATAACATTGAAGCGAGTTCTATAATAATGAGTGATGGCTGGGCCGCATACGGCGGAATTCGCAACTTACAGCAACAGTATGACCACCGTTGGGTCAATCACCGCTTATTTTTTGTGGATCCAAATGACCCCAGGGTACATACCCAAGGAATAGAGGCAACTTGGCGTGCACTTAAAACTGGTATGCGACACTTGCACGGAACTAACTCTGACATGTTACCAACTTATCTTTACCAATACATGTTCCGTCGTTTTCATGGAAACTCGAAAATTTTTCAAAATATTCTTGAAGAAATTAGATATCAATACCCATTGTAATTGTGCCTTACATATTTGTGACATTTAGCAATAGTGAAATAAATTAGAAATGCGACATTTTATTGGACTCAAGTCATAAAAAATTGATTGTACTCATAAAAGATTGATTGGACTCATAAACTCTGATTGGACTCATAAAATATTGATTGGACTCATAATTTCTGATTGGACTCATAAACCGCGATTGGACTCATAAAAGTCGATTGGACTCATAAAGTGAAATAGAACCGTTTTTCCATGTTGGAAAGAAATATGCGAGTTTTTTTTGACCCTGGAAGGGGTACTCCTATAGGCAGATACACAATGGTTTTAAACGGGGTGGTTCGGTTGGCTTATGTCGGATGGGTACAACCAATTATTATTGTCTTCTTTTTCTGGGAAGGAAAAAGTGAAACAAACCCGAGAAGACATTTTACAAGCCGTCTTTTTGAAGCGAGGATAACGCTTATGAAGGTTATGGCGAAGGCGTGGGGCCAAGAACTCCTACATTGCCCCGTCTTTATATCCTGGTTTCACCGCTTTTATTGAAATCCGTTAAAACAGTTCTTATTTGGTTCAGAATTTTAAATATGTGCACTATCAGCGAGATTAAAAATTTTCATCTTTTCAACGGTGGAGAGGTTTTCATAGTAAGAGCAAAGATTGAAAAGGGGGATGGTGCGGAGTATAGGGTAGGGAAGAATTTCATATTTGCCCGAAATTTCTTTTTAAGGCCTGTGTCGCATGTCGAAAGGGGAAATGTTCATGTGGAGTGGAAAAGAAACCGTCTAGTTATTTAAAACTGACGGTTTCGGATCATACAGGCGTGTTGGAGGGGTTGGCATTCTTTGGAATGCGGGAGAAAAATGATGGAATGGTAATTTTGGAAAAAAAGACAATTTTAATTTTTAATTTAGGAGGAAGTCAAAGGATTAGTGGGGGCGGTATGTACGTTGAAAATTGGGGCTCGAGTGAAAGAATATAGCGGAAAGAAGGGGGTCTACTACTCGTTGATAGATATTATTTCATTTTAATTCTATAAATACGAGTTGTTGTTTTTTAAATAAAAATGTATTTTTTAACTGTGTTCTTATTTTTGGTTTTTGTCTCTGAGAGTCAAAGATGTTGTTGTCTTTCAAAAGAAGAAAAACAACAGTTAGATGTTACTAGAAGATCGGTTGAAGAGGTCATTATAGAAATTATTAGGATATCGAATGAAGCCGGAGAGTTTTTTTTTTCAGCCCATAAAACAATGGTCGAAGCACAAAATATTAAAGATAGAAATCCCGAGAACTCTGGCTTAAAATTTTGGCATAATAAACTATTAAATGGTGTGAGAAAAATACACTCTCTATTTGAAAAAATAAAAAATGAAGAAAATATTTTAAAAAAATTAAAAAGGCATGGATAAATGCCTTGACAGAAAAGATCCAATAATGTGTCAGGAATTAGCTGACGACGCCAAAAAATGAATTGAAATAGCCAAAAATTATAGGCAGGAAATAGGAGAAATTTACCGAAATGCTTATTCCCAGCCTGATTTAAGCATTGGGGATTTGGCCGATAAATTAAAAGAGACAATGCGGGGAAACCAAAAAAATATTTGAAAGGGAAAGACCAAATACAGATTTCAGAGATGAATTTATTGCCTATAAAATATAAAAGAGAAAATAAAAATAAGAATTTAAAAAAATGACTACTCAAAGACTGGAAAAAGCAACAGCGATGTTGCTCGAGTCTTCTCAAAGAGAAACTGAACGGATGTGGAAAGAAATTGTTAGCTTAACAGAAGAAGTTGACGATTATACAATGTCGGCGCGCAGTGCCCTAACTCGAGCAATAAAAACCCGAGAAAAATCTCCCTATGCCAATGGTGTACCGGAATGGTTTCTTAAATTATCTGACTCTATTTGGCGTCTTTACAAAATTTTAGACCTAATTAATTTTGAGTCTGAGAAAGCCGAACCGATATGGCAAGAAAATAAAAGATGTAAGGACAGCGACCAAGCAAAGACACTAGAGGGCAAAATGACAAAATCTTTTGGAGAAGCAAAAAATTTACATTCCGAATCAAGAAAAACTCATTTTCAAACCTTAGAATATGAAGCTAAAGTGCAATCCGCTGTTTTGGGGCCCATGAGTAAGGTATAAATAAAAAAATGTCATAGACATATTAAAAAATGGGGACCGAAATAATTGAAAAAACTTGCCAATTTAATTCAATATTTGGGTATAAAAAGTATAAAATACGTTTTTATTTTAAAAACCGTATGATTATAAATGCTGAAGAACAATTGAAAGAAATTCTTTCAGCATTAATTGAGGAAATATATAAAAAAGAACAAGAAAATTTTAAAAGTATTTTAAAAATTTCTTTTGGCTTTGAGTCTTTTTGCCTTCCCTCAAATTCCTCAAGTGAAAACACAGCAGAATCTCTAGTTCAAAAAGTTTTGGCCAAAGAAGAACTATATTCACTATTTATCCTTTGGACGATGTCATAACTTTGGAAATCACAATAATTTCTCTTCCAAAATGTCAACAATAAACCAAGAAATTAATTTTATAAAAAAAGTACCGCTTTGACGCAAAGATTTTATACAACAAAATTAGATTTACAGCAATTAAACATTTGTTTCAAGTGGAAAAGGAACTTTTTTACACATCTTTCAGAAGAAACCCTTCGAGAAGTCAGCCGGTTAGAGAAAAAATTGAAACCCCCTTTAGACGGTTTGCGAAAGAGGTCATGTGAATATTCAATCTTTTTTCTATTAAAACTAGTTTTCGTTCATGTACCAACACCCAACACTCTCACACTCACTCTCACACTCACTCTCATACTCACTCACACTGAATCACTCGACTCTCACACTCACTCTCACTCTGACTCTCACACTCACTCTCTCTCACACTCACTCTCGCTCTCACTCTCATAATCGCTCGCACTCACATACTCACACAGTCCCCGGTTGCGTAGGGAAAGGGCAGAGTGGCAGCGCAATGTGCGCCTTTGGGACGCCTCCCTTTGTTGGGATGCCGCCGCGCAGCGGCGGCAATTTATGACCATTTACTACGCCTTATACTACTTGTGGCTTTTATATAAACAAACCCCTTTTATAATTGACTGAAATAACAAAATGTTACTAAAAAAAGCCTAAATTTCTTGCGCTTTTAAATATTACCATAAAATAATATCTCTTTTTTAAACTTTAAATTCCTATTTAAAAAGCTTACTTAAATAAAAGATCAAATTAAAATGGTGAGATTCCAAAATAAAAATACATACCAAAATTTAAAAAATCAAATTTTATTTATGTGATGTATAACCAATTACCAATATTTTAAAATTATTGAGTAAAAGTTGACGATCGGTCGATGAATAAGGACGGTTGATGGGCATAGGAAAGATTTAGCTAATGCCCAATAACAAAATATTATTAATAAAAATAAAAAAAATTATATTAAGATGAAGTAAATAATTTTAGGTGTATAAGATAAAACATTAAAAAATTATAAATTTTAAAAGATATTATAAAGATAATTTTGTATAATGAAAAAACATAAATCTCATAATTTTTTAAATAAAAATTAAAATTATTCAAAACTCACTGTGAAGAAAAAGTAATTTTTTGCAATTACAATTTATTATTTAATAAATAAATTATTTATGAATCATTATATTTCATTATTTAATGTTATTATTAATTTAAGGTAGTTTTGTTAAGATAAAATAATTAAAAAAAAAGTAAAATCAAATATTTAAAAATAATGAGAACTGCGTTTCGTACACAACAATAATTTAAAATTTAATGGTTTTAAGAATCTGGCATTGTCCTGTGAACGGGCGCATTTTAAAAGATGCCTATATTACTATAGATATTAATATGTCAAAAATTATAATATAAATTATCCAAAAAAGTCATGATGAGATTGTTGTGACTTTTTTTTTATTAATTGCACGATTTTAATAGTAAAATAATAATTTTTAAAAGAAAAAAAGATTAGGAAATTCATTTTATTCCACCAGCAATTTATAAAGATGATAACATGATAATAAAATATTGCAATTAATCTTTTCTATATTATGCAGCAAAAAAAAAAAAGAATAAAAATAAATAATAAAAAAAAAAGCGTTATATAGGGCTGTGATTTTTATGTAAATATTTTTTTCCTGGATTCTCCATGCTCAGAATAGTAGGAAAAACACTTTCTTTTTTGCATTTGCTTATAAGGGACTTTTATTTACATATTTCGGGATTTTTCTACATATTAGAAATACACATTTTTTCTTACATATTTCGGCATTTTTGGTACATATTTTCATGTTTTTGAAAAATTTATAAGGAAAAAGCCATAAAAAATAAAAAAATAGACCCCATAAGATGGGCTTTTAAAATTAAAAAAATTTATATACCTCTAAAAATAGGAACTTTAAAAAAAAATCACCCCTAAAACCCAATTTTTTTTTTTGACAAATATGGAATTAATTTAAATCTTTCCCCATTCCATTTGAATGAGATTTACGGCCGAAACCTTGAAAATTATATTTACTGTCCAAAAATCGTTAATAAAAATTTTTTGTACCTATTTGATAACTATTTACATATAATGGTACATATTTGGGGATTTTTGTATATAATTCATATATATTTTGGCATTTTTTAAAACATATTTATTTAAACAAATAAAAGTTTAAAATTCTCTAAATATACTATTTCAGTCGTGTAAATACGTAACAAAATTATTGTAATTAAGTTTAAATTCATATTCGGTTTTTTTTTTTTTTGCTGACAGTTCGTTTCCAACCGCCGAATTTGGTGCACGTCTTCCATTTGAACAGCGTCGCTTTTTAAGTGATGCGACATTTGACTACTATAACTTCGTCAAAGTTGGCACATGCATTTGGCCATTTATTCGACAGATAAATGCTTATGCGAACACTGAAACAATTAAAAATGGTAAGCAGAAGCCTAGACAGATTCTCCCACCTTCATGACCCCCCTAAAAATTATACCCATTTAATCAATAAAATCGAGTTGGATCAATTAAGAAACGATTCGTTATGAAAACAAACGATTAAATAAATAAAAATCCTCACCTAAACAACGTCTGCCCATCGTTGATGTAACTGTGCAGGGTTTGCATTATTCATTGGAACAACGCCCATTGCCACCTAGGCCAATGTTAAGTCCAGCAAAGAAGGCACTTTGCCATTTCCATTCGGCTCAATAATATAAAAAGCAATTGTTGTTATCCAGGGTAAACCCATCTAAACAACGAAATTACAAATGATGTTGTTATATAATTAATGAATGATCTGAGGCTTCAGTCAGCTTTGCAACCTCGTAAGCCATAATCAACATGAATTTATATATTTATCAAAATATGCAATCTTATGATAAAGAAAACAAATAATTTATAAGCCTAAAATAAAATATTAATTAAAGATTCCAGAATTAAAGGCTTAACAGTACACGACTCGACAAAACTTAAAGATTTATTTTAATTAAATTTTTTAAAAATGTACATTTTATTTTATTAAATTACTCAGCAGATGGCAAAATTCGACTATTTTGCTAAAAAATTAAATTTTTTTATTGGTTTGTTCATTTTGATCAATATCGAAAAAGGCCTAGGACCCGTGATTAAAATTGTAAAAAAATATAAATACACAAATAAAACACGAAAAGATGGCACAATAAAGCAATTGCATGGAGAGCATGACAAGGATTTAGCTAATGCCCAATAAATTTTAAAAGCTAAATGAAAGTATTTTTTTAAAAAGGGTATTAAAAGACTTATAAATATAAATAATAAAAAAAATTTATTTATATAAGAAAAAAATATTTCTATAAAATTACTGTTATAGGACTTATGTTTGAACTCATCCATTTATTTATTCTTAAAATTTGGTTAAAAAGATTGACGCAATATTACAAAAATTTACACACTAATAATAAAAAAAATTCATAATAATTTTTCAATTTATTGTAATTCCAATTTTTAACCATAAAATAATCCATTATTTAAAACTATTTTTTAATTATATATAATTTTTTCCCCAGCTGAAATCGTTCAATGTTCCTGAATATACTTGTCGCTAATTTCTTTTTCATTAATGATCATTTTTTATTTTGATAAATTTCATTGTTTATTTTTTTTTATTTGTTAAATGCATGTATCTTTTTTTTATTTTCGTTGTATTATTATAATGTTCCAGATTTAAAAAAAAACTTCATTGGCCGGCGGCCCACCTTTTGAATTGTAACAAAATGATCAGTTTAGAAGGAATTGATAATGTTTTAGATTTTGATATAGATGCTGTTGGAAATTTTGTTGAGATCAATGGTCAAGAAATTGAAATAAGAAATTATAATGTTTTGGAAAAACATAGTTATGCCAAGAAAAGAAACAGATAATGAGGGTACCGGCCAGGGATCTCTGAATTTAGATATTGATGTGCCGGGTTCTTCCCGTATGACAGATTATGAATTGGAAGAAAGGAGATGAATTAAGTATTTGAGAAAGGATAGAGAAAGTGCGAGAATGAGACGAGAAAATGAGTCGCAAAATCAAAGAATTTTGCGCCTAGGAGAATAGAATGTTAAGTCAAAGAACAGAGCAAAATGCGTTTGAAAGACAGTTGCGTTTAGAACAAGACAGAATCAGAAACAGTGATTAGACAAGGTGCGATTAATTTATATGCCAAGAACACAGACTTGGCCCAATGAATATAAAATGTGAAAATGTCAAGAAAAAAAGAAAAAGGAAAAAATTTTACATTATTTAATAAATTTATTCTTAAATTATTTATAATTTTTTCCCAAGCAGAAATTGTAAAAAAAAAGCAGATTGAATAAAATAAAAATTCTGACTGTAATATTTTTTTTAGATAATTGGTATTCATTGACTAATGGAAAAACGAATAAAAAATTAATTAATTACTTTTAAAAATAACATTTTTCATTACTTTAAAATAATAAAAAATTTAAAAGCAAAAAAATAGATAAATAAAAAATATTATTTATACAAGGTTTAAGAAAAATCGCAACCTTTAAAATAAAAATTAATACTGTCAAAAAAACTAATTTGGAAAATAAAAATTAGCAAGATAATTCAATAATCATTTATTTCTGGAGAAAATTGAGAAATTCCGACGTAGCTCAAGAACACGAGTAAAAAATAATTTTTCTTCTTTAATTAAAGAGGATATTCAATTAAATATTGCCAGTAAGAATATAAATATATATAATTAAAAAGAATAATTACACTTAAACTTATTTTTAATAGAGTTAGAATAGAAGTGACAAATTTGAAAAAAATTACATTAAATTATTTCATCATTTCAATAAGGATGAAATCGAAATCGAAGTTTCGAAAAATAATATTTAAATCTCATCTAATACTTTCAAAACAATAATAGAATACGTTAATTATCTTTTTTTGAAATCAACGCCATTAATGAAAGACACCGCTAAACTTGGGTAAAAACAATTAAGCTTGTTTAATAAAAGAATGTATCAAATAAAATACTCAGAGTAAGGGGTTAACAAAAATGTTTTTATTTTCTTTGAGAATTAAATATTATCTTAAATGAAATACATGAAATTTTTTAGGGGTTAAATCTATTTTATGAAAAGAAAATATAATTCTTAAAAATTTATTATAAATATGAATATATCAAAGTTTATAAGATGTATAAAAAATAACTATTACAAACCTAAACAAAAACATATGATGCATTAAGAATTATTAAAAAATTATCGATGCAGTAACAAATGAAAATTCTGCAAAATTGTTTTTATATTATTTTAATTATTTGCGTAAAAAATAATAAACGGATTTTTAAGATAATATTTCTGGCAAATCCTTTCTCTTAATTGGATCTTACCCGATCTAAAACAAGATTCAAGCTCGCACTATTCTACTAACATATTTTCGCTGCCAAGTAAAGCCAAACTATTCCGAAGAATCTGACCATTTTGAATAAATACATTTCTTATATATATAATGTCTTTTTAACATGTTTTTTTTTATGAATTTCATTAGTTTAATATAGTCTTGTTATTTTAATTTTGCTTAAATTAGATTTTTGAATGATAAAATTTTATGAAATTATGTTGTGGTTCTTTCAAAAGGGAATTATCGTCACTAATAGTATAATATCTTTATTTAATAAACGCCGGTCTCTTGCGTGGTTGCCTTAAAAATTTGGTAATTAAGTGCTTGATAATATAACTTACTACTTTTTAAATAATGATATCATCTTCATATATTGCCGGCGGAAATATTAGTCGCAACTTCTTATTTTTCACATTTTTTTCATTTAAAATTTTATTTGAATTATAAAAATATTTGATAAATTATTATAGAAAAATATTATTATTTTTACCTTGATTGGTTACTACATAAAACAAAAGACGTTTTTGTATAATTAATTTTGCATTAAATTTTTTTAGAGTATTTTAACACTTATAAATACATTAAAAAATGTAAAACTCCATTTTTAAAATATAAACATATAATTCTTTTGCATTCATATATTTGTTTAATATGTTTAATACATGCACTTAAAATATAAAAATATTTCCCATATTTTCGGTATTGGTATATATCGCGGTATATACCGAAATACCGCGGTATTTCCGGTAGATACCGCGGTATATACGGATTTTTATACCGATACCGCGGTATATATCGAAATTTCGGTATTAAAAATACCGAATACCGATACCGTGTCGCACACTATTTAAAACCAAAAATTTATAAAATAGCTAAGTTATTGTTCACGAAAAAACAACGCATTCAGTAAGGACCTCTTATTAAAGTTGATAGACGCCAAAAAAACAAAACAAAAAAATTACTAATTTTGCCTTAAAATAACCAAACTCATAAATCTATCGTAATAAAAAAAAAAAAATGAAGGACTATTAAAGTTTTAATGTTTAATTAATACTATTAAATGAATTTCTAAAACCGAAAATATTTTTGTTAACAAATTTAATCTGGAAGCCCATAATGTTTTTGCTAATGTCTAAATAATAACAAATAAAATTTATCATCAGTAATAGAATTAATATTATTATTTCTCGCACTATTCTACTAACATATTTTCGCTGCCAAGTAAAGCCAAACTATTCCGAAGAATCTGACCATTTTGAATAAATACATTTCTTATATATATAATGTCTTTTTAACATGTTTTTTTTTATGAATTTCATTAGTTTAATATAGTCTTGTTATTTTAATTTTGCTTAAATTAGATTTTTGAATGATAAAATTTTATGAAATTATGTTGTGGTTCTTTCAAAAGGGAATTATCGTCACTAATAGTATAATATCTTTATTTAATAAACGCCGGTCTCTTGCGTGGTTGCCTTAAAAATTTGGTAATTAAGTGCTTGATAATATAACTTACTACTTTTTAAATAATGATATCATCTTCATATATTGCCGGCGGAAATATTAGTCGCAACTTCTTATTTTTCACATTTTTTTCATTTAAAATTTTATTTGAATTATAAAAATATTTGATAAATTATTATAGAAAAATATTATTATTTTTACCTTGATTGGTTACTACATAAAACAAAAGACGTTTTTGTATAATTAATTTTGCATTAAATTTTTTTAGAGTATTTTAACACTTATAAATACATTAAAAAATGTAAAACTCCATTTTTAAACTATAAACATATAATTCTTTTGCATTCATATATTTGTTTAATATGTTTAATACATGCACTTAAAATATAAAAATATTTCCCATATTTTCGGTATTGGTATATATCGCGGTATATACCGAAATACCGCGGTATTTCCGGTAGATACCGCGGTATATACGGATTTTTATACCGATACCGCGGTATATATCGAAATTTCGGTATTAAAAATACCGAATACCGATACCGTGTCGCACACTATTTAAAACCAAAAATTTATAAAATAGCTAAGTTATTGTTCACGAAAAAACAACGCATTCAGCAAGGACCTCTTATTAAAGTTGATAGACGCCAAAAAAACAAAACAAAAAAATTACTAATTTTGCCTTAAAATAACCAAACTCATAAATCTATCGTAATAAAAAAAATAAAATGAAGGACTATTAAAGTTTTAATGTTTAATTAATACTATTAAATGAATTTCTAAAACCGAAAATATTTTTGTTAACAAATTTAATCTGGAAGCCCATAATGTTTTTGCTAATGTCTAAATAATAACAAATAAAATTTATCATCAGTAATAGAATTAATATTATTATTTTTTAATAAATACATAAATATAGTTAACGTGTTTGTGGAAAAATTATTACTGTATTTTAATGTTATTAATTAAGAACACTAAAATATATGGGATCTTTTGCATTTTCATGCATTGTATTTAATAATAATAAAATAAAACGTGACTCTTCAAATCTTTAAAGTATAAATACGAAGAATAAAATTGTAAAAAATTAAAAATAATTAATATTTTAGGCACGAAAAAAAGTTTATAAATTATTTTTTCAACTAAATTTTAACCAAAATGAGAAGAAAAAGTTCCATCAATAAAACATTATTTCGTCAATTATAATTAGGTAATAAAAATTAATTTAATCATAAACACCCCTTAACAATTAGATGCAGAATATGAAAGTAATTAAAGATACTCTAAAATTTTTTAAAGTTAAAAAATAATAATAAAAAACTGAATTTAAACAAAAGAAAATCCGAAAATTTAAAAAAATACTTATTTTTTACGAGGTTTTAGAATAAAATTAATTCAGATTTTTTGTAAGATTAAAATAGCTATGATTTTTCAGAAGATTACTGATTAAAAAATCTCCAAAAATTTTTTAATAAAATTCACAAAAAAAAAACCATTATATATGCTAATCTGTGGATCCCTTTTCAAAAAATGTTAATATTGCTGAGCTTATTAGCCTTAAAAGGATGATTTCTGGCGATATTAATCATAGTGAGTAATTCATATAATTCATCTTTGACATCATAATAAAATCCAGCTACAATGCATCAAAAGATTTGAGCAGAGAGGATATGGTGCCCAAGACTGTTACTATCCACAAGGAATACAAACAAATAATCGGGTACGTTAATTCAACATTGAACCATTAACAAATTACACGACAAATACAAAAAGTCGCGAGAATAAAATATTATCTTGAATTTTGAATTAAATGTTTTTAAAAAGATAACGTAAATATAACTTTTTATCAAAGATATAAATAAAAATAATTTAATAATAAAAAACAACACAAGATTTATAGAAGTATAAATAATTCACTAAAATAATTGTAAAAAAGCAATATATAAAAATATAAGCAAAAAAATGAAAAAGAATGTAACGAAACTGATCAGGAATTCTAAAGAATATATTTTGTATAATTTTCGCCAAATTGATCAAGGTTAAGTTAATTGGAATACAAAATTTCGAATAGTCATAACTTTTCCCAGATCAACCCGTTTGTTTATTTGCTTAGAAAATGGCTTATTGATGAGATCTTTCGAATATTACCAAGAGAGTATAGGATTTGGTTCGCAAAGAAATTTTAAAATTATTAAAGCTTTGAATTGAATTGCTTTCTGGTGGTATAGAAGCCTAAAATTTTTACCTCAGCAACTTTAGCCGGATCAAGAAAAACCCGGAATCTTTTTCATGCGGCGAATAAGAAAAAATTATTGCCAGTTGCGCCAACCCTGCCAAACCCCGAATTAATGGCATTTTTTTTATAAAATGCCAAAAAACTACAAAACAACAAATTGTATGACAGATTTTCCGAATATATTTAGTCATAACTTTGCTCAAAGGCAACCAAATTTAATAATATTGGTATGGTCCGATAGCTATTGGTTAGCTCTATTAATCTTCCAAAATTCAAAAAATTTGATTATGTTTTATTAAATTTGGGTGCCTTTGAGCAAAGTTATGACAAAATATATTCGGAAAATCTGCAAAATGGCGGAATTTACGAAACGCACATAGTGGCGGAATTTACGAAACGACCCAGCACGATTGTATGACAACAAAATGGCTTCATAATTAGTGAAAATTGCTTTCAAAGGAAATGGCATTTCAAACATTGTAAATGAGCACGCCATAAAGTATTAACAATTGGATAATGAGCTTGCTACAAAGTCAACAAGTGTTGATCAAATACATTTTATTAAACATAAAATTTTTAATTGCACAGGCTTTACTTAATTAAATGGAAACGAATGACATCATCAACATAAACTCCAACAATACCGTAATTTTTTTAGTTTAATTTTAATAATTTCTTTAAATTATTATAGCTTTATCTGATGTATCGTAATGTGTATCCATGTTGGCCACTGATAATAAGCGCAATTGCTATAAATTTGGTGGCCATTTTTGGGATTATCTCAAATTATGCTGTCATTTGGACAACATTTAACACAAAGTAATTGACAAAAAAAAAAGATTAATTTATTAAAAAAAAAATTAATGAATAATTTAATTATTATTTTAGGTCTCTCCATGGCACTGCCAACTTTCTGCTTGTTCTCTATTCTTTTTTTGAACTGCTTCATCAGCATGGCCATTTGTTGTTCCTTTTCGTGGCACTTTCTGGCCAAAATTTCATTCCCCTTTCATTGGCCTTTAAGATTTGCACCGTTTCATTTTTTGGGTTAGGTGCGATTCCGTTGTCCATGGCATTCACTGGGTTGGATCGACTTTTGTGTCTCCTATTTCCAACATTGTAAAATAAAAACAATGGCTAATTTTTAAATGAATAAAAATAATTTTGCCATTTTTTTATTCTGTTGTTTTTTAGTCATAGAAAACTGATGCAAACGCCTTATCTTTGCTTTGCCATTTTCATCTGTTCTTGCTATAGCTTTTGGGTTGTTAGGCTTTTCTATGACAATTCATTCAAAAGGCCATTTTTCATGGTTACTGGTACAATCGGCGATTTATTACCGGTATAAAAAAATTTATTTTTTCCTTATTTTTTTACATTATTTTTAGGATTTAGCAGATCAAAATTTGTCATTTGTGACTTTGGCTGTGATCACAATGACCATTGTATTGTATATTATTATTGGCATTGTAATCAACAAAAAATCAGGTTATTTAAAAAATTTGTAATTTTCCTATGCCAAAACTTTTTTGTTTGTTTGTTTCAGTTTCCAACAGTTCGACCTCCGAAAAGCGCAATCGACGCATATTTCGTTCATTGTTAATCATCATTTTAGTGAATGTTTTGGGATATTACCTATCTACTGCTTATTTGGTTTTCGTTTTGCCAATTATTGCCAATGATAATCCGATCAAATCTTGGGCAATTACAATGTTTGTTGCCATTTTGACGGTCAATATCAGTGCCGCATCCAATGGACTCGTTTTGTATATGACGAGGTATAAGGCTCAATTTAATTGGCACAATTTTTTTTATCTCCAATTTAGTACGGAATATAAAAAAGCATTTTGCCACGAATTTGGCCGATTTCGCCGCTACTTTGGCTCCTCTAGCAATTCTTCTGTTGCCCAAATTCGAGTCAATCAAAACTGACAAAAATATTTATGGCCTTATAGTTTTTGGAATAGACTGTAAAATGAGTAGAAAAACAAGAATTGAAACAGCATTCTAACCTTCTAATTATGTTCACAATTCTTTTTGTTATTTAATAAATGTTTTAATCTATTTTTAATTAAAATTCAATAACCTTTAGGGCTGGGTTGCAAAAAGATTAATGAAAAAGGCGTAAATAAAACAAATTAATGAAAAAACACATTCATTTAAAGGAAAAAATTAGTGTTGAGCACCAGATTGGGATCCGGCCGAATTTTTCTGGATCCGGATCCAAAATCCTGATTTTGCGCCTAACCGGATTTTTCGGGATTCCAACAGATTAATTTTTGAAAATGAAAATCCGGTTCCGGATCCTGTGTTAAAGCCGAAAGCCGGATTTTTCTTGACCCGGAAATGCAACTTTAAATAATTTCAAACGCTTCCACAAAAAGTCGGTTCCATTTTTTGCCAAATTTTTAAAAATTCATTTTTTTCTTGCTTCGGTATATAATTAATTAGGCATCTATTTCGAAAATTTATATGCGATTTTGACAGGCGGATTTCATTCGCACTCGTCATATTTGAATTATTTAAATAATTCAAAATAAAAATAAACCTCTAAAATCAGGATTATTATTTATACTTTGTTTCAAAGTCTTCAGTCAAAATCTTTTAACAAATTTCGCCAAACTAGACCATTTTCGCCCAACATCACTTAATAAAAAGACTTTCAAAAATTTTGAGGCTATGATTTGTTTTCAGAATTGTTTTCTTGACTTTTTTGCCTTTAAACCCAATTTTTTCGTACTTTGTCAGCAAATGTCCGCACGCAAATGTCCGGACGCGTCTGAAATAGAGCTCTGGTGATGGGAACCCTGTCTAAAATTAATAATAAAATTTCTATAGAAATCATAAATGCTAATTTTATTAATGGCAAATTTCTTAAATACATAAATATTTTTCCCTGTAATAAAACAGGTAAAGGTTAAAAAACATATCAAAATACGGCTTATTATATAAAAATAACTTTGATTTTATTGGATTGCTTTTTTCTTACCAAAAAAACAGCAGTTATTCGAGAATTAGATATTATCTTAAAATAAATGCGTTATCCTCCGAATTTAACAGTTCAAAAGATGTATGAATCGACTAAAAATTTTTGGTACAATTATCAACTTTTGGGTCCAGCGCATCAAGTGGAAGGAGTGCAGCCTACATTAAATAAACTAAAATGAAATGTTAATTTTTCAACAATCTTATCTTTATTTATTAACACAAAAAAAAAAATATTATTCTATATCTTTCGATAATTTCAGTTTAAAAGACAATTAAACGCCAAAAAAAAGGTCTTTTCTTATTGTTATTTGTTCGCAAAAGAAACACAGTTTTTAAATTTGAAATTATTTATTTTACTTAAAAAAGAGCACGTACGAAATTACTTAAGCAAAAAAATAAAAAATAAATTTCGAACCAAATAATTAATAATAAAATACAATTAAACTTATTTAACCAAGGAAAATCCACTTGGTTTTTCCGTGGACATAAAAATTTCACTTGTCTCAAAATGTGTAAAAATGAAAATTGTATAAACAAAGAATAATTACAAAATTTCCGAAAGAAAATAAGATGCTAAAATTGAAATAGCCTTGTTCATCAGAAAAAAAAGAGAGGAAATTTTTCGCGAAATAATACTATCTTAAATCTATCTTTTACAACTATAATAAAATCTGCTTAAAAGAAAAATATTGTTTGCACCACTTTAACATTAATTAAATAATGTTTTTTAATTTAACAATTTTAGCATAATAACTCAAATGCATGCGCCGACCGTTTCGTTTGACGAAAGAACAAGATAAAAAAATAATTTTATTTATTATTTAAACTTTAAATGAAAATTATTAAATAAAAAAAGAGAAAAAAATGGTCCTAAAGCTATTGGCTGTTGGGAGCTATAGTTAAAATTATTTCAAATAACCTATTGTAAAAATTTAAACTTCTTTTAGTGATTGATAAATTAAAAAACAAAAAAAAATAACAATTTTATATAAATGTTATGCTTAAATAATATTAAAAAACAAAAAAGATATGCATAAGAATTGAAATTAAGTTGTCTGAGCAATAACGAATGTAGCTCATTTCAATTCGGGAATTTTGTCCCTCATTTAATTCAAGATACAATAATTAAAATTTAGATGAAAATTAACACCATATTTGTCACAACGAATATGTGTAATAGAAGTACTACATAAAAAAAAAGTTGATTCAAGATTAATTAATCAGTAAAAAATAAGAAAGTAATAAGAATTTTATTAAATATTCTAAAGATAGGGAAAAAATCAAACAATTATTTATTTCAAATTTCTTTAAAATTTTTAAAACTGAAATGTTAATGGCCGTTATTCAAAATGCTGAGGCACAGCGTCCTAACCCCATAATTTATTGTTATTACACAAAATAGAAAGAAAATAAATTGATTTTAAATAAATAATATGTTTAATGATAATTGGGTAAACAAACTAAAGATATATGAACATGAATACATTTAATAAATTACAAGATACTGTTTATTAATTAATTTTATTTTTAGGCATGTTTTACCTGAAAAAAATAGTAATTTAAAGTTAATCTAAATTAAAGATTTAAAAAATAGTTACACAAAAAAAAAGCTGCCCAATACATTAAAAAAACGAATATGATTAATAATATGCTTTAAGAAATAAAATATAATTTTTGAAGAATTAAAATGGAGCAAATGAAAAAAATATATAAAAGAAAATTTCAAGAAAAAAAAATCAATTTAAATCCACCACTAATATTTACCTTACGTTCTTGGAAAAAACTTACACATATATTTTAACCAAATTTAACTCTTCAAAAATTAAGCAACCATAAGGATTATATAAAAATATTTAGAAGGTGTATAGCAGCGATAAAAATGCTAGAATATTTATGTTTATTCAGTAAACTAAACAAAAATGTGCGAAAAAAGTTTCCGCACTTTTCAAAATCATTTTTTTTTTTTTATCTAACATTTGATGTCTCATTTTCGTATTTAACGACCATTTTTATCTTTTCTTCCTTTGTCGAGAAAATGTTAAGGCTTCCAGAATAAATACTTTTTTAGGTGGGCCAACGAAAAATCCTATTTTTGAAAAAGATGCCATTTATTAATTGGCTTGGTTAAAAACCAACAATTTCTTTATGAATCCTTCTTATAACTATTTAATAAAATCAATCATAGTTTTTCCTTGATTTTCATCCATTCCCCATTACTTTTCTCATTTTTTACCCCCAAAGTAAAATTTCCATATAATCTTCACCCCTAATTATGATGAACCAGAGCAAAAAGCCAAAATGAAATTAAAAATTAGGTGCGATTTAGTTTCTTGTCGGATTTATGCGTCCCATTATATTTTATACATCCCATGACATTTTTATGCGTCCCATTATCATTTTATGAGTCCCATGACATTTTTATGCGTCCCATTATCATTTTATGCGTTCCATGACATTTTATGCGTTCCATGACATTTTATGCGTCCCGTTATCATTTATGCGTCCCATGGCATTTTTATGCGTCCCATTATCATTTTATGCGTTCCATGACATTGCGTCCCGCTATCATTTTATGCGTCCCGCTATCATTTTATGCGTCCCATGACATTTTTATGCGTCCCATTATCATTTTATGCGTCCCATTATCATTTTATGAGTCCCATGACATTTTTATGCGTCCCATTATCATTTTATACATCCCATGACATTTTTATGCGTCCCATTATCATTTTATGAGTCCCATTATCATTTTATGAGTCCCATGACATTTTTATGCGTCCCATTATCATTTTATGCGTTCCATTATCATTTTATGCGTTCCATTATCATTTTATGCGTCCCATGGCATTTTTATGCGTCCCATGACATTTTATGCGTCCCATTATCATTTATGCGTCCCATGGCATTTTTATGCGTCCCATTATCATTTTATGCGCCCATGAAATTTTTATGCGTCCCATTATCATTTATGCGTCCCATGGCATTTTTATGCGTCCTATTATCATTTTATGCGCCCATGAAATTTTTATGCGTCCCATTAACAAGCAAATGCAACATGATTATCCTGTTTACTCAAAAATGAAATACGACTTTTTCTATTTGAGATTTAACAAATATACGATTCGGAATTTTGTAAACTTTATACAAAATGTTTCGGGTAGATAAGTTTAAATTCTATTTGAACATGTTAAATGGGGCTCATATTAAATTTATTTGTTTGGTAATTAATTATAGATAATAAGAAAATTCATGAAAAATGTAAAAAATGATATTATTAATTAATGATCATGACAACCCTACTCTTTTTTCTTTGGGAGTTCAAATTTAATATTTTCATTTTAATTTGTTTTTTTTTTCTTTTCTAGTTGTTTTAACTTTTAAATTTGAATATTATTAAGAAATGTATTTTTTGCTAATTTTGTTATAGTAATTTAATTAAGCAAATGAGATTTTTAGTGTCGTTTTCTTCTTTTTCCATATATAAGCAATTTTATGATTTTATAATTACTTTTTCAAATAATGATTCCCACGATCCGCATAAGAATTCTTGTTGAATCTTCTTTTCGAATTTTCTTTTAACAATTTTTAGTTTTATTTTATTTAAGAATAAAAAAACTTTTTTTTTTAAAAAACCAAAATTCAAATGGCATTCCATTGGAAGAAAAGAAACAATGAAGAACAATCTTGACGTTCATTTATTTCAATCAAAAATTGACAAATAATTAAATATTGAAGAATAGTTTTTTTTTCCCAATGAAAAATTTTATTTTAATAAGGGGGTTTATTCTTTTAATTTTGAAATAAATTTTTTTCCCTATAAAAGTTTTTTACGATATCTTTTTTTTTGAAAAAAGAAGTGTCGTTTCATAAATTTTTCCGTTTTTGTTGATTTTTCGTCAAAAACTCGTCATAACTTTGCTCAAACGCAACCAAATAAAACAATCTGGCATGGCCCAAAAGCTATTGGTTAGATATATTAGCCTACCCAATTTCAAAAATCTGATTAGATTAAGAAAATTGTAGCCTTTAAAAATGCAAAAAACTTAATTTTATTGCCATAAAAAGAATCAAATTATTTGAATTTAGCTAAGCTAAAAGAGCTAACTAAGAGCTGCTATGTGAACTTACTAAGAAAGTTTCATTTGACTGCGTTTGAGCAAAGTTATGAAGAGTTTTTGCGAAAAATCTGTAAAAAGGCGGAATTTCTGAAACGCCCAAAGTGGCGTTTTTTTATGAAACGATCCAACATGACTCAAGAGCAACTGGCGCCTTCTTATGGTTTTGGCAGTTCACTCAGATAGCAAGCAACTCATCTCAAACATTTTAATAAGAGTTCAACTAAAAAAAAAATGAAAAATTTATTTTTATTTAAAATTAAACGTAATTTTGTTTATGTTTATTTGTGAATTTTTTTTTCAGTTTATTTTTTTCAATTATTAAAAAAGAAATTATAAAATGTTTTCTTTACTATCCAAGAATATTGAATAATTTGTATTGTTTACCATTATATTCTGTTATATTTTTAAAATTTCAATTTTTTATGTCTCAATTTTTTAAAAAATGTTTTGTTTTATTTTATTTTATCGCCATTTATAGACATATTAATTCTTGAAGTGGATTATGTTCGGCTCTTTTTGAATATTATATTTTGCAATATATTGTCGTTTAGGTTGTTTTCTATAAATCTTCTTTTCTATAAAATTAAATGTTTAATTTAAATGAGTAAGTTTTGTTATTTGTAATTAGTCTTCTTTAAAAGTCCTCGTTACAATCTCCTAAATTTCTGGCCTTTTTCGTGAAATGTTGTCACTTCATCTTAATGTAATGAAAAAATAAGTTTTCCATTATATTCTTTTTTTGTTAGAATTAAAATAATTTTTTTTTTCTTTTAGAAACTTTATAGATATTATTTTTCCATTCAATTTTCTTCATTCGAGGCGATAATTGTTGTTCGTTGCTCCTCATGGGTCAGCTGATTTTTGTGGATTCCATAAATTAAATAATATTATATTGATTAATTGAATATTATTTTCAATTTATTAACTATTTTGTGTATGCTTTTTTATGTAAATAATTTAAAATTTTATATTGTAATATTTCGGAAAAAGATTAAATAAAAAATGCTAAATGTTTTCTTTTTTTTCGAAACTAAAAATTAAGAGTTTAAAAGTACTATTTAATCATATAAATTTTTTATAGTACTTCATTTATAATTTTTTATTTATTTGCCTGTAATAAGCAAGAGCATTAATAATTTGTATAAATCGTTCTAAATTTTGTTAGATTCTTTGTTTTTCTATTTCTTATCAGCTTTTATACATTAAGATTTTATTTTGCGAATTTAATAAAATTCTCATTGAAATGGCACATATAAAAGCCCATATTAAATATAGTGGCATGCAATGTTTACAGCATATATTTATTCATTGTAACTGAAATTAGCCGAATATATTTCGAAGATTTTAAATTTTAATAAAATTTTATGCATTTCAAATCATTTAAAAATGGTATTCATTCATAATCTTAACTAAACCTTCATTTGGGCATCATCTTTAGAGAAACAAATTAAAAGAATTGAATATTATTAATTATTATGAATAGCAATTAATTTACGATAATATTTAAATTCTCGATGAAATTTCCGCTTATCGACAAAGCAATGAAGTTGACAAGATTTTTAAAATGGCTGAAAAGAATTAAAAACACTTCGGAATATTTTTATTTAATTTATTGCTAATTATTATATTCTGCCGAATAAAATTGAGACAAATATTCCAATACTTTATTCACTTGGACACGACTGAGATTTTTATTGTCGGTTTTTTATTTTCTCATATATCTCACTTTTTAAATTGTACATTTTTCGATAACGTTTTAAAGTTAAAAATATTGCAATCAATTAAAAATAATATACCAATTCTCGAAAAATTCTTTTTGTCGTGCAATCACTTCAGATCATTAATAAATTATTTTTTACTGACTTTTAAATCAATTTTATAAAATTAAAAGCAAAGAAAAAAGTATAAATAAATATTTGTTTTAACAAGGTTAAGAAAAAAATATTAATGACAAGATTACATAAACATACAAAAATCATTATGTCAAATAAGTAGTTTTATTTATTTGATTTTGAAAAAATTTATCAATAAAGTTTTCAAATTTATAATAAAAATATTTGTTAGAAATTATTACAGAAAAATATTTTATTTTTTATTTTCCTGGTTGCGTTTATCAACACCGCCTGCATTTTTTAAAAAAGTTTTCATAACTAATCTTGATGCTTTTTAATCTTATTATGTATAAAAACGAAAATAATAGAGTAATTTTTATTAGTGTTCGGCAAATGGGATTTTTCGGTAAATCGTAAATAAAAATCGGTAATTAATGATTACCGATTTTTAATGATTTACGCCCAAATCGGTCTGTAGTAAAAATCGGTAAATTTACCGATTTTTACCGTTACCGATTTTAACGGACCCGAAAAAATCGGTAAATTTCGGTAAAAATCAGTAAATTTTAAAAAGTGTAATTATTATTAAAAATAATTTTCCAAGACATTAAAATGATTTTTTAATAATCCAAATAAAAAATTAGCTATATATTTCACTCAGTGAGTTATTGTGTGAAAATATGAGAGAGATTCTCTCATTTATTTACTAAAATTTCTCTAAATTTTTTTGGGATTTCATTATAGTTTCCCCAGGGATTTAAAATATTAAAAAATATGAGGAAGGCTTGGGCGCTGCTGATGGGCACTGCCAGTAATTTTTTTTTTTGGAAATTTGACTCTGATTTTTAACAGGCTTTAACCAAAATTCTAAATTTTTGATAATTTTAAGAAAACCCTATTAAATATTATAATTTACTGCAAATATAATAAATGAATTTATCAAATTTCAAATATAATAATTCGCATGGAAATGGAGGTGTGCTTTGGTAATTTAAAAAATAATTATATAAATAAGAATATTACAAATTTGTATAAATTAAATAATAAGGATTACAAACTTCAAAAAAAAATCTGCATTAAGAATTATTAAAATAAATTGTTAATGCAATAAAAAATGCCTCTACTTTCAATTCGGCATTTTAATTATATTCAATTTACCAAAAGTAAAATAATGTCTTTTTAAAGAAATTTTATTTGGACAAAATATTGTGTATTTCTTCCGTCTTAATAAACTAACACAATTTTAGCTTATTGTAAATTCTTTTATGACAAGTTGCTTGGAATGGCAATGTCTTTCCACCGTCAAGTAGATAAATTGAACTATGAAAATAATCATCTAAGCATATATATAAATTGAAACAATTATTCTACTATTTTAAAAATTCCAATTTGAACGCTAATTTAAAAATCAAAAATAACAAAAAATGCTATTGTTCACTTTTATATTGTGTTTTATTTCCGGAAAGACGACTTGAAAATGGAAATTATTAAATAAAAGGAATGCCTAAAATAAAATTTAATAAATAAAATTATAAACGAATACATTAAATAATATAATTTTCTGCAAATATAATTAATGGATTAATCAATTTTTAATATAACAATTCAGAATGTAAATGGAAGATGTTCACTTATGCTAATAAACATGAAAAAAACAAACAATAAAATTAAAGAGTGTATTAATCAAATACTGAGATTAAACAATATTATTAAATTGTTAAATCGAAATAAATAGATTTTAAAAAGTTTTAAAAATTTCAGAAATATTTCAATATTACAAATAAACTTATTTTAATAGAGTTAGTTGCTGTCGAAGTGACATCAAAAGAGCAAAAATATTAAATTTAAAAACCTACCGAAACAATTTGTGGTCAAATCTAATTTGCTATCCCCGGTTTTCGGTTTCGGTTTTTTTGCCAATACACGGTTAACTGAAAACCCAAAACGGGTTTTCGTCTTATTTCCAGTCCCAACATAGCACACTTAATTTAAAAAAATTTTAATTAATTTTCTTAAAATTTTGTTCATTTTAGAGGGTTTTTAGTTATTTTTTTATTTCCAATATAAGCAGGGCTCGCTGACTATCAAAAACTTTCAAATTTACCCGGTGGGGCCTATCGGCACCACCGGGCTTAGGTCTTCAAAATTTATCTCAAAAATTCACAAGAATTAGTCTTTTTTGTGCAAAATCTGTGGCCAATTCAAAAACTTCCCCCGACGGGTGGCGCCTATCGGCACCACCGCCGCCCGCCCTTCATAAAAGAGCTTATTTGGCTGGCAAAAATTCATCGATGATCATTTTAAAAATTGTTCGACGAATAAGAAAACCTAGCAAAAAGCATCAATTTTTTTAATTCTAAGGGGCGGGAGCCGGTGTTGCCGATAGGCGCCGCCGGGTAAACTTTTGAACTGTGTGTTTTTGAGTATAGAATTTTTCACAAATATGCCCTATTTTGCTGATTTTTGAATAAAAAATTTCGTGATTTAGTTAAAATCTAATTTGAAGTTTATGCAAATGTAAATTCAAAAAAAAGGATGGAATTTGTAAATAAAATAGAAAAAAACACAAAATATAAGCGATACATAATTAAATAACATTGTTTTCAAAATCAAAAAATAAGAAAAGAATATTTTAAAAATTATTAAGTATTTTATAGAAAAAAGAATATAAGAAAAGTCCAAAACCAGAAGCCTATATATTGAAAAATATAATGCCCTAATGACTAATGACACTGCATGTCGGAGCAGACCGCAAACATTTGGATAGTATTTTTTTAAATACAAATTAAAATATATCAAAAAAATTTCCCCCCTCTCCCCTCCCCCCCCCCCACTTTCTTTTCTTTTTTATATTTACCAAACCAATAATATTCTTGGTACCTTTTGAAAAAAAGACAAAAATCACCTAATAGAGAATACTAATATTTTAATTATCATGAAAAATTTTAAACAGCGTATTTTATAAATCATTATATAATGCAAAAAATATATAATTGCCATTTTACTTTAAAATCTAATTTAAGAAAGTTTAGCAATTAAAAATTCATAAAATGTCATTTATATCAATGATAAACAAAATGAAATTGAAAAATTTACTTAAGGATAACATTAAATCAAAATATTGAAAAATAAAAACGAAATGAAACAGTGGCACCAAAAAGAATGATAAATGGAGAAAAAATTATTACAAAATTGCTTAAAGAAACAAATTATTAATAATTTTGAAGAGAAAAAAAAATTGCGCGTGAGATCAAGAAATAAGATTTAAAACTCGAACAAAAAAAAATAAAATAAAGATTTACTTGCTGCTAAAAATTAATTTCATTCTGGATATTTATGTTTTATGTTTGTATACATTTGAATAATTCCCTAATAGAGCACACATTTGTGCTATATAACAAAAATCTTTAATTTGTCATAATAAAAAGAGATCGAGACTAATTAAAATATAAATAACAAATTTTTCTGAACAAAGCGGGCTCAAATAAAATGGCTCATTTGGCAGATCACCTCGCGTGAGACGAAATAAAAAAAAAATGCAATTTAATAATAATTTCCAAAAACAAATTTTCAAATAAAAATTTAATAAAATTGTGATAATGTAAAGAAATTTTTTTTTAAAAACAAATTAATATTTCTGCTTTTGTCTGCGAAATCGGTACTTAAAAGGCGAATACGAGAGTATTTAATCAATTAAAACGGCATTTAAAAAATGAATAATTAAATGAAAAAAGATAGTAAATAAGCTTTGAAAAGATAAGAAATTTAAAAATTTCTCAGTTAATTTTTAATCAAATACGCAATACTTTTCTTTAGAACAAAATTGATAGAAGAGCTAAAAAATTTATAAAATTCTTATCGACCGAAACTAACGGCTGAATTCTATAACAAAAATAAAAAACTAATTTTATTATAACTGACAGGCAGTACGGGAAGTTTTTGCAAACGAAACTTTCTTAAGAATTGAATTATATAATTAGCTCGCTTAAAGTGATTACATAAAAGCTATTCAATTTTAAACGAAATTTAATTATAAATAAAGAAACATTATAACGAGAGTCGCGAAAATGCAATAACGATCAGTGGGTTTAAATGGTACCAATCACCCAAATGACAATTTTTTTTAAGTCAAATAAAATAATAGAATCATAAATAAAAATAATTACAAAGTAAAACCCACAAAATTATTTAATATAATATTGAAATGTTAAATCATAAAATGCAAATGAAACTAAAATAATTAAAATAAAGTTTATTTAATCATTCCTTGAAACTGAATTTGTGTTGGTCGTCCCACAAAGTAAGGGACCTAAAAAGTTCGCCAATTTTCAAAAAAAAAGTAATTTCTGCCAAAAATGATCAAAACAGTGAAAACGAGTTGCTCCTTACTGGAAAACGAACGCAAGGAGCATTAATCAAGACGAGTACCTATAATAAAATCTTTCTTTTCAATTCAACAATTTTATAGAAAAGAATAACTTGCAACGATTTTAAATTTCTACTTTAACAGGAGCAGATCAACATAATAATCAATCTAAAAAATAAGATTAAAAAAATTAATAAATTTCAATATAAAAGTTATCAAATCCATTCAAAATCCTCACTACAAACAAATTTCAAGATAACCATCATTATTTTATTCTTAACTTTTAAATACTTTTGGGGTTTCAAGATAAAAGAATAAGAAAGTTTAAGAAAAAAATACTTCTTCTAGTTCATAAACAAAAATTTTTATTATTGGAAAAATATTAAATTTCTTAATTTTGAAATACAAGTTTAAAAGTGCCCATATGATATAAAACTTTTTAATATAAAAAGATTTTTTTAAATATTTCAATTTGAATTAAGGTGCGATAGCCCTATAAAAAAAGGTAGCTTCCTACAATGCGGCAGTGAAACGAAATAAGAAATAGGAAATGTAGGTAAATTATAAGTCAAATGGAATGTAGTTTCATATAGTCAAATGTAGGTACCTACAAAAATGATAGGTACTTACAAAATTATAACGCCAGAAAAGCGCTTAAACTTTCAGAAATTCTAGTTCAATTTGCCCGCTATTTAGCATACACACGAAAAAAAAATGGTTTGTTGATAATAGGAATTTTTTTTTTTAATTATTCGTCACTATTTGAAATTTTTCGTCACTAAATGTCGCGACCCTAATAGAAATAGCGGGTAAATTGCACTAGAATTTTTGAAAGTTTATGAGTTTTTTCGTGCTAGGTCGTTTCGTAAAGGTGCTGGGTCGTTTCCTAAATTCCGCCATTTTACTGATTTTTTGACAAAAAACTCTTTATAACTTTGTTTTAACTCACTCAAATTGTACATTCTTGGTATGGTCCGATAGCTATTTGTTAGCTATAATAACCTACCAATTTTCAAAAAATTTGATTGGGATTTAAGAAAGTTGTAGCCACAAAAGTGCAAAAAACTCATTTTTATTGTCATAAAAAACTAAATTTTTTGAAATTTGGTAGGCTTATAGAGCTAATCAATAGCTATCGTATGCTATCAAGTTTATTTCATTTGGTTCCGTTTGAGCAAAGTTATGAAGAGTTTTTGTCGAAAAATCGGTAAAATGGCGGAATTTAGGAAACGACCCAGCAACTTTCGTAAAACCGCCAGTCGGGCGTTTCGTAAATTCCGCCATTTTGAAGGGGTTTTGTCAAAAACTGGTTATATCTTTGCTCAAACCAAACCAAATGAAACAATCTTGGTATGGTCCGATAGCTATTGGTTAGCTCTATTAGCCTACCAAATTTCAAAAATTTTGCTTAAGTTTGAACTCAAAAAAAACCCAACAGAATTTAAACTTTAACGTGCAACTTTTAATATTTAACATAATTAAACTTAATTAGATTCATCAATTCAGGGCAGTTGTCTTCACAGTAGGAACTTACGACAAGGACTTTTTCGATAAATATCCATGAATTACTTGTTGATCGAGTAAAACTTACAAAAAAAGAATGGAATAAAATGGGAAAATTAGTTGCCAAAAAACTGGGACACTAATAGAAAACATGTTTATAAATGGATTACTAACCAAAAAATTTACACAAAAATAAAAACGATTAGTAAAAGTGAAATTATACAAAAATTGATGAAATAAAAATGGATATAAGCAAAAAAAAAAATTTCACAAAAAGAATGAAGCGGACGGAAATTATGCCAAATGGTTATGGATGGAAAAATAGCGTAATCGCAAAAAGGATGAAAACTTCAAGACACAACATCCCAAATTGAAAAATGAAATTCATGGAAGAGATTTTTTTCTTTTTATTTCATAATCGAATTTATTTTTCGAAATACTTTAGATTGTAATTATTATTTATTGCTTTATTTTAATCAAATTCAAAGTAATACTTCATTATTCCAAAAAATTTGACGGCTGAATAAATTTGAAAATTTTTTATCAAGAGTTTTTTTTTGAAAGAAAATTCAAAATTTGAACCAAAAAAATTATAGCATAAATAAAATATTGTTTAAAAAGATAATATCAATATGAGTCATATATGATGAAAAATTTAAAAACCAAAAAAAACATTAAAGTCAAAATTTAAAAAAAAATTTATTTTTTGACTAGCCAAATTAAAAAAGGACTATATATTGAATTTAAAAAATCATTAACTTTTTACTCTGATTTTGTTTAATACTTTTTTAGAATAAAGTTAATTTTGTTGTTTCCATTTTAATATTATGATTAGCAAACTAAATACTAAATATGAACGATTTTCCGAAATTTGCAGCAAAATATAAAAAACACACAATCTCTAAAAATGATTAAGGAAAAAAACTACATTCCCATTCATACAAGCACTCAAACGATGTCATGAAACGATGACTTCTTTTCAAGTAACAAAATATGAAAAAAGAGAAAATAGTTAAATTAATGAAATAATAGTTAGAATAAATTCATTCTTATAAATTAAAATTGGTATTTGAATTTTAAAAAATAACCCATAATGCTAAAATACTAAAAGAAGAAATATTTAAGATCGAGATGTGCGAGCGAGGAGCAGAGCGAAGCGAAGTGACGAGCGAGTGCACCGAGTCAATACGAACCTGGCGTAAGTACCAAGACACAACTGCACCAGGCAGAGCTCGAGGTGCGCGAGTGAGGAGCGGAGCGAAGCGAAGCGACGATTGAGTGCACCGAGAAATATAATCAAAAGAGCATCTTCAGTAGCTGCTACTTTACCTGGTGTACCTATCATGGTCGCGCACCTACCATGCTGTCGCACCTACTATGGTCGCACCTATGCAAAGAAATAAACAAGTTTGGTATCATCAAAAGCCCTAGATGGTTGCTATGAGTATGCAAAAATTAAAAAATGTCATTCATTCGCAAAAAATATGTCCATGAAAGTACAACAAACTTGGGTTTCGAACTTTTTTAGAAATAACTTTCTTGTAATTAAATGAAATCCTTAGAATTATCGCATATATTACTTAGAGAATTTATAGAGCTTTTTGAATGATACCAAACTTCATTAATTTCGTTGCTTGTGAGAGAAGTTAGTTATTTTATATTTTATCTTGATAATTCACAATTCCCTTTCCTGTCTTTCATGAAATATCTTTTAAAATTATTTTAGTTGTGTTATCGTTTCTGTAATTTTATATAAAATTATGCGCAAAACACTAATTTTAGTCAAATAAAAATAAAATTTTCTTTTAAATATATCATAGAAAAGCGTAATCCTTTTATTTATTTTTTTATTTCCTTTTAGACAATTGACTTCATAAGAATATGTAATTTAAATGGTATGTAGGGAAATATTGAATTCTTTAAAACTACTTCAGCTAAGGAATTTAAATTAAACATTATTTGATTTTCAATATTACATTTTTCTTTCATTTCTGTTTTCGGTATAAATTTTGTAAAATCACAATTTAATTTATTAAATGATAGCTTCTTTTTAGATTTATAATTAATTTATTTAAATGATTATTTTATAAATACAATTCAAATGAAATTAAAAGCATGGCGACTCATCCATCTTTGCTTTTAAAGCTTGTACTCGTCGTGCAATTATTTTAGAAAATAATGTTTATTTCGTATTATGAAAATAACATTTTAGTTGGTATTATGCTTATTATGTGTTTAAGAAATGCATAGAATGACATATTCGATTCAGGGTCCGAATTGTAATATTTTGAAAGGAGTGCGTAAAAATGCGCTTTTTTATTTGCCTTTTATCTTAGCTTTTGCAATATGTTATTTAATTAGTTAATTTGCCAAAATAAGGCTATGGTAAATATGAAAAAAATATAAAATTTTAAAATGCCAAATAAATATTAATTAAACTTATCCATATTTAATACAAATCAAATATTTTATTTCCAAAAAAAGTAAATTTTAAATACCGTATTTGCTCTAAATTTTTTTTATAATGGGTAATTATAACTTGGAATATGCTTTTATTGTTGGTTTAATTCATATTAATCATTTGATAATACGGTTTTAAATGTTTTCCTTTTTTCGGGCACAAATCTTTGACATAACTTTGACTAATTCATTATTTAGCTCTGTTTTGTGCAGAATGCTGTGCTTTTCTTGTTTAATAATTATTTAATACATAAACCATTTGAATTCTTTTTTAGTCTGAAAATTTATAAAGTATATATTAGTTTAATCTTTGTTTTTAAAATCAATTTCTTTTTTTTCTTCTTTTTTTGAATTGAATAATTTTTAATCATTTGATAATATCTTTTTTTTAAATGTTTTACTTCATTCGGGCACAAATCTTTGACATAACGTTGCCTTAATTAATTATTTAGCTCTTTGTTTGCAGGATGCTGTGCTGTTTTTTTAGTTTAATAATTAATTTTATTAGCATCCAATTTCGTTATTTTCCCCCTAAATTTTGATAATAAAAACCATTTTAATTATTTTTTAGATTTATAAGGTATATATTTGTTTATACTGTCTGGAAACGGTGCAGCGTTGGACGAAATATTTATTCTATTTATTATAAAATAAGAAAAGTATATTAGCCCAAATTTTTATTTTTTAAAATAAGCGATTAATTGTTTTTTTTTGCAATGTTGGATTTTTTCTTGAATTTTCTTAATAATTTGTTCGCTATTTTAATCTGATTTTTAATTAGCTATTTATTTTATCAAATTAAGAATTAATCATATTTTAAAATTTTTACATTTTTAACTGTCTGTTAACTCAATTTATATGGTTTTTATTGTTGCTTTATTTTATGCTCTTTTAAAATTTCTTTGGCTCATATTTCAAATTAATTAACATATTTTTAACTCTTGCGTAGGATTCCGTCCGTTAAAGAGGTGATTTGTTTGTACTTCTAGCATGCAAATTGTTTGAAATCTTATTTCAATAGGAATGGGCTACCTTATAATTAAATTGTTTGAATTTATTTTATTTAATGGTTAATTATTTTTGGAGCCAACCTATTAAAAAAATTATACACTTATGATAGTGTTTATTTTTTTCTAATTTTTATAATACCTTGCAAAAAATGTTATTTTGAAGATTCACAATATTGTTTATTTTATCAGTAATTACTAAAAGATACTTAGTAATATTTATGCTCGAAATATTTAATAAAATTAACTAGTCATTACTGCATTCTTTAATTAAATAGAAATTTTTTGAAGTAAATATGTTGTTTTTTTTTGTGACTTATATTGCATGAACTCAGGTGTTTTTTATATTCCTTTTTGATTTTGATTGTTTTCGTGTTTGTGATGCACGAATGTTCCATGAAGTTGGTTTCGAGCTTTGCTTTCATGACTTCATCAGCACTGCAATTTTTGGTATTAGCATTTTTTTTTGTTCTGAAAAATGATTATTATAAAATATTTAATTACTAATTCACAACCTTATGCCCAAATAAAAAGATAATTTTCATTTGAAGAATTTTAGAAATTTTCTTAAAATATATTAATAATTTACGACATTAAAATTAAAAAAAAAAAAAAAACAATTTTTTTTAACGCAAATCTCTTGCCTTTATTGTAAATATTCAAGAGCAATATTGGATTTCTTTGTATTTTATATTATTAAAAATATTGAAGCCATTTTAATATATTTTTTTTTTATAATTTTACAAGCAACTATGTTATTTCATTTATAACTGATCTATGCATTATTCATATTTTCATTAAGACGATCGTAGCTCTGCTCATCTTTTGCAGTGTTTCTGATTATACCTCAATAATTTTGTAATTTGAATATTTGTGGCCTATTACGAAAAGGTAACTCCAAGTGAATTATTTATTTTTGTTTTTTTTCATTATTTATATGTTTTGATAGACGAGGATGTTTTTTGTTGACTTGAATAACATATTCTTATTCCTTGTATTACGCATTTTTAAAAAAGGGTTTTTCTGCCGTTTTTTGTGTATTAGAAAAAATCCAATTTATTTTTGTATCATGAAAAAACGACTTTTCTTATAATTTTCATTAAAAATTTCTTTCAATTTTGAAGAAAGAAATTATTCCCATAATTACTAATAATTTTTGACCCTGGTAATTTACTATGATTCAATTCTCTTTTTGTCGTTTCAAAATATATTATTCAAAGGACAAGATAATTCGGATAAGGTCATTTTTATATTTCTTATTATTAATACGCCTTTTTACTATTTACGATTTTATTTAATTATTAATTTTTTAATTTTTTGATTTTTTTTATACAATTTATTAAAAATTTGTAAGCAATTCTTTGCTAATAAAGATTTTTTTTGTACAGATTTTCCTCTAATAAATAGTTCCTCAGCTGACGCCCCGGCCACCTTCTGCGAGGTTTACATTTTTTAAATTATTTTATTTAATATACTAAATTAGTCAGTAATTAAAAAGCTTTGGGATAATAAGCATATTTGAATTTGTTACTTTACTTTGGTTGGTTTATATTTATTTATATACAATTTTTATTTATTTATTAATCAGTGCGTTTTTACTATTAAGGACCATCTTTATTTTATACATGCTATATTGCATTGTTGATTTTTTTTCGCTTCAAAATGACATTTTTTTCTTCCTTTAAATTTCAAAATATTGAAAGATTTAATAATTAAAAGAATCATTAGTATTAGATTTCTTATAACCAATGCCAGGGTTTTTTTTTTTATTATTTGAACTTAACTTTTAAATTTGTTCTTTAGTTAAACAACGAGCGCTTGGGAACCGCTTCGCGGTTCCCAACCGCTCTATCTTTTATTTGACCTTTTCTCTCTATCTTTGTCTTCGCCCCGCTCCTTCCTTTCTTTCTACCTCCCTCCATCCCTTTCTTTCTCTATCTTCGTCTCTCCTTTTTTCTTTTCCTCACTCTCTCCCTCGCTCTCACTTTATCTTTCTTCTTATCTTTTTTGACTCCCGCCCCCCTCCTTCACTCTGTCTTTTTTCCGTTTCCCCTCTCTGTCATTCTTTCGCTCTCATTTCTTTCTCCCCTTCTTTATTTCTCCCTCCCTTATCTCTTTCGCTTGCTCTCCCTTTCCCACCTCATTGGTTCTTTCTCTCTCTCCTTTTTCCATTTTCCTTTGCTTTAGAGTTCTCTCTCTATCACTCTCTCTCACTCTACCTTTATCTCTCCTTCCCTCTCACGCCCTTTTACTCTTCATCCTCCGTCCACTTACTATCTCTCCTTTTTCGGCATTCTCTTCTCTGTCTCTCTAACTTTCTCCTCCCTTTTCCCTTTTTCTGCTCCTTCTTTCTCTCTCGTTTTGTTTTCCTCTCACTCTTTCCCGCTAATGCTCTCTCTCTCTTTCAGTTTCACTCTCTCTTTCTGTCTTTCTCTCCCAATCATTTTGTTATCTTAGTCTCTTTCGCTCCTCTCTCTCCCTCACATTTTCTTTCTTATTCTTTTTACTTCTCTCTCGCTTCTAATCTTCCCCCAGCCCCCCCCCCCCATTCATTCTTCTGTCTTTGGTTCCTTTACTCTTCTCCCACCCCTCCCCACTCTCTCTCTCTCTCTCTCACTTTGTCTCGCTATCACTCTCTTTCTTTGTCTCTTTCATTTAGTTTGTTTCGCCCCTCTCATCCTCACTTTTTCCCATCTTTTGTCTTTCTCTTACATTATTGCATTTCTCTTTCCCTTGTCTCACTTTTGTTTTCTTAGTAATTCCAAATCAAAATTGGGGAAAAAATCAAAAAATAAATTTAAAAAAATAAGCCAAGAGCAGGTCCAATTTCATAATTTTATTGCCTTAGTTTGTTTGCAAAAATATTTTTTTTTTTTATTTTTTTAAAAGTTTTCGTTTCGATAAAAATTTCAAATCTGCTGTGACATACATACATACTTACACATCAAATTAGTATGGTGAACTAGGATTGTTTGCAAAAAAAATTTTAATGTCTACGTGACTTTTGGTACGAAACGACTCTCCGACTAAAGTGGCCCGACTAAAATGGCCCGACTAAAGTGACCTCTACCGCAAAATTTAGCATTTTTGGGGAAAATTTCTTAGCAAATCTACCATAAATTTAGAATTTTACCTGGTGTCGCCTACCGGCACCTCCGTCCTTATAGGTTTTTCTCAAAATTTATTTCAAAAATTTGTCTTTTTTTGTGCAAGATGTGTTTACAAAAATCTCTTTCAAAGCTGAACATCTTAAAAAACTACCGTAGATAACAAATATGCTGTAAACAGTTGATTTTGTTTAATAAAAATGTTCGAACGTTGTGAATCCTGATAAAACAGATTTTCCAGTTTTTAGGCTTTTAAAGAATTCCTTTTATTATAGGGCGTGGATTTTTAGTGGCAAAAAACTCCAAAATAATTAACTAAATAGTGACAAAAAAACGGCAAAATAGTGACAAAAATAGTGGCGAAAAAGTTTCAAATGTAGGGCTGAAATTTATTAAAATTGCTGTTTTTTAATTTGAAAAATAATTTAAAATAAAGCAAACAATTTTATTCACTGATTGCAGTTACAAATGAGGTACATTTCAAAATTTGTGGGGGTAAAAGACATAAGATACCTAATCGGCCAAAAGTGATTTGTAAAACCGTTCTAGTCTCAAGATATCATAAAAGCAAATAGAAATTTTGGAGATTGAATTTTTCAGAAATTTTTTTCATTTCTTATGGGTCTACTTTTGAAAATTTTAGGTCGATAAATTTTAGGGTCGATTCTTAGGGGTAAATTTTAGGGTCGATTCTTAGGGGTAAATTTTCTAAAAAAAAATTTTGGTCGATTCTTAGGGGGTATTTTTTGTTTTTATTGCAGTTTTGTTAATAAATTGTGGACGAAACGCCAAAATAGTGGCAAAAAATTATTTTAGTGGCCAACTTCCAAAATAATTTTTTTTAGTGGCAAAGCTCCAAAATAGTGATTCCTAGTGATGAATAGTGGCGTTAAAACGAAGAATTTCCGAGCTAAAAATGTGTTTTTCGTGCATTTCTCGTCGAAATAAAGCCGCAGAAAAAATAGTTAAAAAACTAAGAATCCGCGTCCTAATTATAACTGACAAAATACGATCTGTTTCAAACATCACTCCCGTGGCTTTATCCTCACTTTGTGGCTTTTTGAGAGGCCGATGAGACTGATTTTCAAAAGGAGGCTTTGTGGTTTTTTGAGATTTTCTTAGGCTTTTTGTGGTTTTTTAGAAAAACGGAGTAAAAAACCCAGAAAATAGGCAAAACCTCAAAATAAAATCTTTTTTGAGGCAAAACTGTTAACTAATCACGCCGAAATTTTCAAAGTTTTACCCGGTGGCGCCTATCGGCATCACCTGATTATAATCCCAGTTCGCCATTTTCTCAATTTTTTTTTTTCTCAAAAACTCACAAAAATCGGGCTTTTTTGGTGCAAATCTGTTACAAAAACACAACCAATTTTTTTAAATTTTCCCCGGTGGCGCCCTTCGGCACCACGGGCCCCCTTTTATTGTTATTTTGACCTGAAATGAGTAGGGAACGGATTTATAAGTTTTTGCTTATTTTTTCTGCGGCTTTAACTCGACGAGAAATGCACGAAAAACACATTTTTTGTTCGAAAAACTTTCGTTTTAGCGCACTTATTCGAACTTAGAAATACTTATTTTGGGTGTTCGCACTTAAAAATACATATTTTAGATGTTCGCACTTAAAATAAGTTTTTGCCCTTATTTTGGCGTTTCGTGTTATTTTCGCACTTATTTCGTGATTTTTAAATTTTCAAAGGACTATTTTAGGGTTTTACGAGCGCTTGGGAACCGCTTCGCGGTTCCCAACCGCTCTATCTTTTATTTGACCTTTTCTCTCTATCTTTGTCTTCGCCCCGCTCCTTCCTTTCTTTCTACCTCCCTCCATCCCTTTCTTTCTCTATCTTCGTCTCTCCTTTTTTCTTTTCCTCACTCTCTCCCTCGCTCTCACTTTATCTTTCTTCTTATCTTTTTTGACTCCCGCCCCCCTCCTTCACTCTGTCTTTTTTCCGTTTCCCCTCTCTGTCATTCTTTCGCTCTCATTTCTTTCTCCCCTTCTTTATTTCTCCCTCCCTTATCTCTTTCGCTTGCTCTCCCTTTCCCACCTCATTGGTTCTTTCTCTCTCTCCTTTTTCCATTTTCCTTTGCTTTAGAGTTCTCTCTCTATCACTCTCTCTCACTCTACCTTTATCTCTCCTTCCCTCTCACGCCCTTTTACTCTTCATCCTCCGTCCACTTACTATCTCTCCTTTTTCGGCATTCTCTTCTCTGTCTCTCTAACTTTCTCCTCCCTTTTCCCTTTTTCTGCTCCTTCTTTCTCTCTCGTTTTGTTTTCCTCTCACTCTTTCCCGCTAATGCTCTCTCTCTCTTTCAGTTTCACTCTCTCTGTCTTTCTCTCCCAATCATTTTGTTATCTTAGTCTCTTTCGCTCCTCTCTCTCCCTCACATTTTCTTTCTTATTCTTTTTACTTCTCTCTCGCTTCTAATCTTCCCCCAGCCCCCCCCCCCCCATTCATTCTTCTGTCTTTGGTTTCTTTACTCTTCTCCCACCCCTCCCCACTCTCTCTCTCTCTCTCTCACTTTGTCTCGCTATCACTCTCTTTCTTTGTCTCTTTCATTTAGTTTGTTTCGCCCCTCTCATCCTCACTTTTTCCCATCTTTTGTCTTTCTCTTACATTATTGCATTTCTCTTTCCCTTGTCTCACTTTTGTTTTCTTAGTAATTCCAAATCAAAATTGGGGAAAAAATCAAAAAATAAATTTAAAAAAATAAGCCAAGAGCAGGTCCAATTTCATAATTTTATTGCCTTAGTTTGTTTGCAAAAATATCTTTTTTTTTATTTTTTTAAAAGTTTTCGTTTCGATAAAAATTTCAAATCTGCTGTGACATACATACATACTTACACATCAAATTAGTATGGTGAATTCCATATAAGCTAATGCTTTTTTTCTTCTTTTTTTTCGCATTCTTTCGTTCCAAATATATTTATTCTATTAATTATTTTGTAATTTCTTTTTAGAACTATAACATTAGAAACTGCTTCTTTTTGAAATATTCTTCATTGAATTTAAAGGTACAGAGATCATTTTCATTTGTATAAACCATGTGCATAATGATGGTTTCACTCTTACTAAAACAAAATAAAATTTTTAATAGCCAATAAAAAACATTCAAATTAAAAAAAAACAGATAGAAACAAAGAACTGAAATAATTTATTTGAACTACGAATCAATTTAAATTTATTTATTTAATAAAGAAAATTAAAAAAAAGTATTATCACTGAAACAATTAACTTTATAGAAAGCATGAAACAGATTATTAAAACTAAATTTATTAACACCAATTAATTTAGAAATAAGATTTATACAAAATTGATGACTACCAAAAGATGTGGGACTTGTTAACGAGAACTCAATCATGGACGTGTATATTTAAAGATAAAAAAATATAGTTAAAAATTTATCTTTTAAGAGACAAATAATTATTTAGAATAAATTTATGATTCGATCAGCCAATACACCGATGGACTTTCTATATTTTGAGATTTAAAATACACCTGTTTTTAAAAAAAAATCTAAAACCAAAATAAGAAAATATACTAATAAACAATAAAAAAATTATTGTCATTTAAAAAAAAAAATTTAAATGGTATTTAACTTATTAATTAGGCCTTTCAACTAAATAAATATTTAAATTAAAATGATTTAAATAAAGATAAATCAAGCAGCTTACCTGTATTAAAAGGAAAGTAAATTCAAAAACGTAATTATTTTTAGTAAATTAAACATTATAAAAAAATTGATATGAAGCTCAAAATTCCTACACTAGTAGTTAGTAGTTCATAAAATGTCGTCATAATAAATTGAGATGCCCACAAGGGATGTCTGCTGACGCCCCAAAAAATTTCGAAAAGCGAAATTCGGAAATTAAAAAAAAACCGCTTTTGTTTTCTCAAAATCAAAATTATCAAAATTTTTCCACGCGGCACCTATCGGCATCGCTGGACCACTTTCGCTTTTGTTATCTCAAAATCTATTGATAAAAATTCACAAAAATCGTTTTTTTTTGATGCAAAATCTGTGACCAAAATACATTCAGTTTTAAAAAATAACTGATTTCAATATGCCAATTCATAAAAAATCGCACCTTTTTGAGAATTTTATCTAGAAAATTTATTGAACATACCCCAAAATTTCTCGGGCGGGCGTCTATTGACACCCCAGAATCTCTTTTACGATTGATTTTCTCAAAACTTATCTCAGATATTCTCACATATTTCTGTTTATAAAGATAACTAGGTTTTCAAAAATTTCCCAGGCGGCGCCTATTATCATCGCCGACCCTCATTTAGCATTTAGCTTAGGCTTTTTCGAAATTGATTAATAAAAATAAGGGTTAACACTTAAAAAATAAATAAAACTGATAAACAAAATTTTTTCGAAATTTTTTTTCTTCATGTCTATAAAAATGTTTTATGTAATGCTAAAGCGAAATAACTTTTTCGTAATTGTCTGTTTAAAATTATTTGGTTTTTTCATTGGATCGTTTTTACGAAAAAATCTTTATTTTTGGTACTTTATCAATAACAATTTTTTCAGGAAGAGATTCCATTTTGTTGCAGTTTAATTGTTTATTTTTAATGGTATCACTTTATTGAATAATGCTTTTGTTTTGATTTTCATGCCAGGTCCCACATCTTTTTTTATTCGGCAACAGTCGCTTTTGGTTTTTATATATATTTAATTAAATATCGATGTTTTGTATATGGATTAAAAAAAATGTGACCTAAATACTCAATTTTTTGTTTTTTTACATAATTAAGCAATTTATTACTTTGTTTTGCATTATATTAAATTTCCTTCTTTTTTCATTTTAACTTACATAAATATTGTATTTATAATTTTCTGGGTTTGATCTGAAAATTTTTGCATTAATTTCATAAACTTTTAATTGTTTGTTTATTTATTTATTATTGTAGTTATTGCTCCTTTTGACTTACTGCTTAAGGACAAGTGCCTGATCCGATCAGTTCTTGGTGAGGTTGCTGCTCCTCCGGAAAAAAGTGACGTGCCGCTCTTGGTCAAACTTAAATTTAAAATAAATAGTAATTAGATTTATTATTTAATAAAAAGTTTTTATCAATTTCAATTTTTTTTTTCAAATTTAATCATCCCCGCTCGGCGCAAAATTGTTAAACTAAATTAATTTAAATGAATAAATTTTCTTGAAAATTTATAAAAAAATAAAAAAATCATTTTTAAAAAGTTCATTTGCTAATTTTGTAAAACTTTAATTTGAATCAGTTTTCACTTTAAGTAAGTTTAATCTTCTCCAGCAGTGGGTTTAACTTTGTTATTTTTCTAGGTTATTGAAGCATAAAGATTTATGAAGAATTTAAAAATATTAATTTCTTTTAGGCTAGATTTTTTTTCAGAATAAATATTATTATTATTTAATTGCGTAAATTTTGCATTTTATAAGATATATAAAAAAATTTTCCTTAATAATTTTTTTATTTCTAGATTTAAAAAATAAATATCAAATTATCTTTAGAATATTTTTGTTTATAAAAATGAAAAAAAAATCTAACCGCAATAAATAATAAAATCATATTTTTGCAAATTTATTTTTTTGATTCTATGAGGCTTATGCTTAATGAGCTTTAATTTTACTTTCTTATTTCTTTATTGTCTATTATTAATTATTAAATTAGTTTATTTTTTAAATAAGGTGTGGTCGAATTAAAAAAATTTGTTTTATAGACTTATTGAATATATTTTTCTCCCTTTTTTAAGCTTTAAATTTAATAATAAAAAGATTTTTATTTACGGGCTGTCTTATTACCTACCATATGTATTATTTGAATAATTTATTTTTTATTCAAATAAGGTTCAACAGATAAAATATTTTTTAATTTATTCTAATGTTTTTTTTGTTCATTTTATTAAAATTTCCAATATAGTACTACGAAGTCCACAATAATTTTGTTATTATATTTAAATATTTAACATCTTTGTTATTATTTGTTTTAAATCTTTATTTCTTATTTTTTTTAATTCTTGTTGCCACTTTCAAACTTTTCCCAGCCAATTTTCAAGGCTTTTTCATTTCTTTAATATACTTTTTTGTTTATTAGTTTTATTTCGTAACAAAAATTAGAGACCGTAAAAAAGTGCACCAAAAAGTCGCGAAAAAGGCACAATAACAGGCACAAAAAATTGCAATAAAGGCATGTAAGAGGCAAGAAAAAAAAACACCAAAAATTAATTCTGAATAAAAAAAAATATTATTTTAATGTCAAATCTTTAGAAAAAAAAAATCCTTTCATCAGGAGGGTTATTTTTCAAAAATTATAAAGCCGAGAAAGCCGGAGTGAGAGAGATAGACAGACTGAGATAAAATTAATGCCATAAGAAAGAAAAAGATAAAATTAAAGAAAGGGAGCGATGGAGAGAAGAAAGAGAGAGAGAGAGAAAGAAAAACCAACAGTTAAGGAGTGAGCATCATAGAATTTTTTGCTATTATTTTATATATTTTTACCATCGTTTAAGGCATAATGAATCTTCTTAAAGCATATAGTAATTTTATTATATAGATAATTATTGAGAAAAATTCCGCCGCCTATGCCTTTTTTAAATCAGCCATATTAGGTAATTTATTGAAAAAGCCATAACATAGAAAAAATCAAGATACTTTTAAATTTTGTATAGCTGAGCAATAAAAAACAACAATATAATACCAAGATAATTAATTTTTTTTTTCAGAAAAAAATTTATGACTAGATTATTTCGAACATCGAACATTTAGTAAAAATTGCGGATTAAGAAACGCGCTAGCAACTTTTATTTTAAATATATATATGTTTGAATGTGATTACTAATATATTTTTTTAGTGATTCAAATTTATTTTTTCATATACAGTAAACATATTTTTCTTCCATTTAGGCCTTTCTTTCTATCAACCATATCTGTCCCTATTGTTTTTTTAATTCGTCAATTTCTAATAATTTCATTTCCTTTTTTAAAAAGAATTTAAATCCGTCAAAAATTAAAACGGATTTATTTTTATCATTAAATAACTTGGCAAAGGTCGTTCTTAAATCGGAGATCCTCATTTTTGATTTCTCCGTATTTGAGTGTTAAAATATACTATGTCATGCGGTCCTCTTCGTGTTTGAGTTTTTTGCTTCAATTAAATTTTTTTAATTGTTTATTTTAAATTTTATTTAGTCGTTTTATTATTAAACTATAATTTATTCTTAAAGATGAAAATATTTTTTCTAAAAAGAATTTTTTGTTTGAATAATTGAAATATAAGTCTATCTTTAATAGTTTATTTTTAGAGGAATTTTGAATATTTAGAATTTATTTTTTGCTTTTTCAATGATGATTTCTTCAAGAAAAAAAAAATTAAGTTGTTATATAAAAAAACACTTAATAAGTGAAAAAAAATTCTTTAAAGATTGAAATGAAATAAAAAATATAAATATGTCAAGGATGCCGTTCGTACAGAAAATCACGAGTAAGAGTAAAACGAGTAACAAATTTTTTCTAAAAATCACGATAATTTTTTAGTGAAAAATTTTTATTCCTACGAAATTGTACAATTTAGTGTTTGACTTTTTAAGGCTTTTCGTTCAAATAATTTGCAAAAATTGGTGACAAACAATGAAAAGCCCTAATTTTGCATAAATATTAAATTTTTTGAGATCGAATTTCAGAAATCCCTAATCGAATGGGAGACGGTGGAGCCTGTAGGCGCCGCCGGGTTTGTAAAATAAATGAAATTTATAAAGAAAATTGTCAAACAAATTGATTGGGTATCATTTTATATTCTTAATATAAAATTTTACCGTTTGATAATTGAAAAAATGTAAATTTCCTGCATGAGAGAGATTTGAACGCAAGCAAAAGATATGGAAAAGCAAACTTCTACCACTACACTAAATTATCACTGGGATAGATTATTAATAAAAGGGAATGTAAGTCGCACCCAATTTTTGCTGTTTTTAGCCATGCCGATTATTACCACAAATGATAAAGTTTATTTTTACAAAGTACCGAAATACAGGATAACAAAAAAAAAAATTGAAAGTGCAAGAAATTTTTACGCACTCTGTGTAGTCTACGCGAAAAAAATTATATATATATATTTTTTTATTATGGTTCATTAGTATTATTTTTTTATATTTATATAATTTTTGAAAAAGATTACATATTTTTTAAGTATTTTTTTCTTAAAATCTGTTATTCATAATAACCGATTTGATCAAATTTTATTTAAATTAATCAAAAACCCAAAATTATGTATAAAATTAACTCGTGGGCTCGAAATCACGATTTTTGTCCGTCTTTTTCATCTAATATTTTACAGTTATACCATTCAAAATTAATTTTTTTATTATTTTACATAGGCCATCCTTTTGTGTGATATAATGTTTTATTTATTTGCTATGCCATTAATTTTCAGTTTCTAGGTAATGAAATTTCTATTCATTCTTTTCAATGCGAAATATATTTAAGTTAATAAATTAGAATTTTCTTTGTGTGGCAAAGGTTTATTTGTTACAATTTTGATAATCTGAATTAAAAAATTAGTTATGCTTGTTTAATTTCTTTCTTTTTTTTTTTTGCATCTTGTGGTCTGCCGTTAAATAGTTGTAATGTTATTCGGCATGGAAATATTATGTTCTTCAAATTAGCCATCACAAGTTTTTAGATTTACTTCTTTAATATAAATATCAGTGATTTTATATGGATTAGAAAAGGCGAGCTAAAAAGTTCACTATGCCTTTTTATTATTAGTTTTTGGTATAATGCTGCCGTTTTCAACCTGTTGTTCGCATTATTAAGCTATCTGTTTTTATAGCGTCTTGTCTTATCCATCAAAACATTTTAATTGTTCTTTTATTTAAATTTAAATGAGCCCTAATTAATTACTTGAAATCATTTTCGTATAATTATGAACGTGCAAAGTTTCTCTAAGATACGGCGCTTTGCTTTTTGTTCCGTCAGATCTCTGGAAAAACAAGAAATTAATAAAAGAAAAGGAACTCCTACTTTTGCGCCGACATTTTTGCGCCACTAACATTTGCGCCGATAAAGGCAATTTTTAAAAAACCAGTAAGCATGAATTTTTTACATACATTATCCCTTAAAAGGTTAGTGTTGTAAAAAAGATCATTGAAAAAGCAGAAGACTTGTGAAAATTCGTTATGTTCTTTCTTTATTTATTTATTTTTTTTTGATCAAAGTTGAATATTGCAAATGCGATAATATAAGAACCCAACGGGATGTCGCATAAGTTGAGAAACAAGATAAACCTGATAGATTTGATTTTGATTCTAATTGAGATTGTGTCGCTTTATTTCTTAGCCATATTTTGTTTTTAATGGTTGAAATCGATTTAAATTATTTAGTTGCTTTTTCACTGGAGAAGTTGTAACTTTTTTAATATTTTTTTCTCTTTTTGTGCAACTTTAAATTTCTTCAGTTTAAAGAATATTTATGGGGAATAAATTGTATATTAAATATTTTTTCATAAAATTGATGAGTTTGAAGAATTTTATTTGTTTTATTGTCTTTAGTAAAATAATCTTGCATTACACCCATATCAATTCAGTATTTTAAAAATTGAGCACAACGACCCACTCGTATTGAATTTTCTGATCTTCATTTTGATAAGATAGAATTATAATTTTCCGTATTCCATGGACAGATAGCCAAGTTTCAGTTAGTCCTAGGAGGTCAATGTATTTGTTATAATTTAATTTATTTTTAAATTATTATTATTCAATTAAACCTTTTTCTTAAGATCAGTAAGCTGTTTTAGTATTAAAAATTTTTTAAACATAGATAATTAACAATTTTTTTTAATTTTTCAAAAAAAATCTTTTTTAGCATAGATTTCTTAATTCTTATAAAGCAATTTTAAGTCCAAGAGTTTTGATATTTTCTGCTTCTTCCCGTTACTATCACATATTTTGACTTTTTTATGTTTATTTTGAATTTTTAGGAACAATTACTAGGGAGTAAAACGAATTTTTATAAAATTTCGGTTAGAAAATATTTTCATTAAATGCCTTATGCTTTTTATTTAATTGTAATGGTAAAATAAAATGCCATATTTTTAGTTTTTTGGCTTTGGAAGTTGAAGATAATGCTTAAAGGAAATATCAATTATTCGAAGAGCATAATTTTAAAAATTTTTTATTTTTATTAGTATTTTATTTGAAGTTTAATTTTATTTTCAGTTAACCCTTTATTTTTTATTAGAAAAAAGTTTAATTAGGGTGTTTTTCTCTTCATTTTCTAACTATTAGTATAAGTTTTGTGATTTTAACTTTTATTTGCTGAATTTTTATTCGATAACGATTTGTGTTTTTTATCTTGTCTAATAAAGGGCATTTCTATTTCAAAAATTTTATAAACCAAAAACCCTTTTAAGAATTTTCCATCTCTTGATGATGTGTCTCCTTTAAAATTTGCGGTGATACAATTTAATATGTATTATTTGGTTCAACAATTTAAATAATCAGTTTAATATACTCTTTAATGCTTTTTTAAATCATGGTTTAAAATAAATTCATCAGTTATTTTTTTCTATAATCGTCCTCTATTCAAAAAACGCAGTTGTTTTTTCATTGAAGGTCTATTATTTTTTTATTTAGTATTTTAATTGAAAGTGTAATTATTTTTTTCCCTTGTTTAAAATTATCTTGAAATTTGCTATAATTAATTTATTTTGCCTTATATAATAAAGTGTCATTAACACCACTTCGGGTGTTAGTCCTTTTTTGGTTGATAGTTATAAAATTATTTTATAATTATTATTTTTTTTTCATTTGGTTACAATTTATTGTATCTTTTCGTTTAATTTTTTGAAAATATTCTATTTTGTATCTTTATTAAATTTTAATGAATGTTGCAGTTTATAATTTTTATATATTAAATGTTATCATTTTTTAATTCATTTTGTTATATCTTTTTATTAGATATTTTTATTTAAATCTTCATGCTTTCAGTTCATGGCCTTTAGGATACGTTTTTAAAACGGATTGGTTTAGCACATTCTCAATATTATGCTTTTTTTGGGTTTGTTTTAAATATTAAGTTAATCAAATTGTTTCCCATTCAGTTATTATTTGTTTTTGTTTTTTCTTTCATTTTGTTTACTTGCTTGTTCAATTTAATTAAAATGTAAATCCTTCATATAAAATTTCTAGGGTTTCTAATTATGTAATTTCGATAAGAATTAAATTAAATTTTTAAATATACCATTTATTTTCAAAAAAAAACTTACGAAAAATATCTTTATTTGCTTTTTACTTAAAAACTAAAATATGGGTTAAATTATATTTTTATATTTGCTACTAAGTTTTTTTTTGATTGGTTAACGAAGTGTTATTTCAGCCAAAATTCACATCGTGGTTTGTCGTTGCATTCACAGTGAATAGTCTTTCCTATTTCATATGTGACTTTTTAAAATTACATATACTTTTTATGGGTGCTGGTGCGTTTCGTTATTTTTCGAATAAATCTTGTCATAACTTTTTTCAGAGCCACCAAATTAAACAATCTTGACATTGTAAGATAGCTCTTGATTAGCTTTACCACATATACAAATTTGAAAAATTTCGTTGTTTTTGAAAAGTTATGGCAATTGTTCACAGTTTTTTTAGCTCCAGTTTTTTAAAACTAATGAAATTTTTTGAAATATACCATTCTAATAGAGCATTTTCAATTGATAGTTTTAAAATTAATTGTTTCTTTTTAATAATTGTAGTTATTTCCAATTCGATTTTTTCTTCAAAGTATATGTAATGGCTTGAAATTATCTCTATTTTTTAAATTTTACATTTTTGTATTACTATTTAATTTGTAAACATTCTCCGGTTATTTCTAAGTACCTTAGATTTTCTAAAATATGTTAATTAATTACTTTTGCATTTTTTGAAAAACAATTACTGTTACATTTTTTTTCTCGATGAACCTTCCCGTTGGGAAACAATTTCTCCAAACGCGCAATATCTTTTTAATATAAACACAGATAATTTTGTTTATTATCATTCATTAATAAATTTTCTTCTCTTTATCTCATTTAGAGAAATATCTTTTTTTTATTTGAAAATATTTTAATTAACATCTGGTCAAATTAACTCTTTACAGTAGTCTTTGGCTGGTTTGCAAAACTTGTTTTTTAATTTGAATTTAATTTTTTAAACTTGCTGTCTAATGATAGAGCTGATCTTCCGTAAACTAGAATTTAGATATCTTAATTTTTCCTGAATCCGAATTTCGATCTATAAAATATCGGCTTTTTACTGTGCGATTTATATTTTAAAAATTAAGGTGTAAAGTGAAAACTATAAATAAAATCCCCGTACTTTATATCTTTTCATTTTAATAAAATTTAAGGAATGAAGAATATTTTTGAAAAATAGTTTAAAACTAAATGTCATTTAAAATGAGCATAAAAAAATCTTTATTTACTAAGTTTGGTAAAGTATTGTATTATGTTCAAGAACCCATTTTTTGTGGTAATTTAATAATTTATAATTATTATTACAATTAATAAAAATTTAATAACGTGATACCGTCCGTTATCGTGCTTTATGATCATTGATCAAAAGAGGACGATTGCATGGGATCTGTGAATTCAGTGAATAAAATTTCTCATTTATTTCATTTGTTCTTTATTAATATTTTTTTGAATAGTATTCTTTTTATTTTTCAAAACATATTAAGCATTTGAACATATATAGCTTTTGAAACCCTTTGGAAGTGAAAATATTAAAAGAATTTTTGTTATTTTATTTGGATCTTTTAAAACATTGCATGAAATAAATTTATTTTTCACGCTTTGACAGGAACTATTTCTGTGCAAGAGTGGCCCTTGTCCTTACTATCTATCATATCAAAATATACAAATTAATGAAATAATAATCTATAAATAAGCAGAAGCTAAGCGATGAAACAATTCTCGAGCAAGTTACAATTTAAATTTTGCAAAAAAAAAAAATGGGACTTTTTAAACTTTATCCTAAAAATTTTTCGAGAATTTTTTAATTTATTTGCTTCTGCTTACGAATAGCACATATAGCTTCCGAATGAAAATTTCGAGTTGCATCAATGTATAAAAAAGTTATGGACAAATTCGGCTGGCACTGAAACGTGCGGTACTGAAGTGACGTGTACCCGGAATTTGTGCCTAAATTTTTTTTTGGTCTGGCTTTTCTATATATATGCAATTTTTATTAGTAAAAAAATTGACTTAGCTAGTCAACCTAATAATGCCTTGTACAAAAAAATCATTTATTATTTAAATAAAATTATCTTTCATTGGGTAATAAAATAGTTTCTTATTATAAAATTTGGGGTTTACTTTCTTTTTGTATTAACTAGCTACTGTTTTTTTCATTATTTTGCTACCGATGTTCGAGCAAATATTCTTGTCGATGGTGGTCACCTCTTTTGCAAACTTAGCTCTGTTAAATATGTAGCCGGTTTTAAAATGTAGAAAATTTATAATAAAAACACTGATTTTTTTTCTTTGGCTTCTAATACAAAGTTGTTAAATAGGATGTCAGTTCTTTTTTCAATTTCCGGTGTGAATTTCGTCAGAATAAGCAGAAAAAATATCTTATTTATTATAAGCGTGCCAATGCTCTTAAGATTTATACTCAATACTTTTAATTTTCAAATATTAATAATAATTATTTTTTCAAAAACTTTTTGTTTATATAACAATTCCGTGTGTTCTTGCACTCATTCTTTTCAGTTTGCCGAAACTGTAAAAGCTTTTTTGAATTTTTATTTTTTCTTGATTTAATTTAAATATTCTTCTAACCAATTTGAATTTGTGTTCATACGCTGCATTCTTTAATATAAAATTTCAAATAAAATTATTTAATTTTATATATATAGAAACAGTTCTTTTAATTTTTTTTTTATTTTTTAATGATATTATTTTATTCAATTCATTTTTATTGGGTCGGTTTATTCACAATAATTCATTGATTTGATAATTAGTCTTTTAACTTTTTGAGATTAATCTTATCACATATGAACTTTTTGAAAAAGATTAGTGGATTTCCTTACATTTTGATTGTAACCCAAGAAAAGTGCAAGTTGTGAACGGCATTTTCCTTTAGCGTCTTTCCGACAATTCTCGCGCCGGCTTTTGTAAATTCGTTCTCCTGATCCGGCTATTTTTTTTTTTGATTATATAGTGAACTTCTTATTGAAATATTATATTGTTATTTCTTCAAATTTTGTTATCTTAGTTTTAAAAAAAAATGATCTTTTATATTCAAATTTTATCCATTGTTTTTATTTATCTTTTTGGATTGAAATGTGTTTTTTTCAAATCAACTATTAACCATTATAATATTTAACTCATTTATGCCTTTTATTTATCACAGAAAATATTAATTAAATAATATTTTGTATTTTTTTTGGATAATTTACCAAAAAATTAAAAAAATATAATATTTTATCATTTTTTCAACTGCATATAATCGATAGTAAGTATTCTATTAAATTAATTCAAGTTCCGCAATTGATAAACAAATAAGAAATAAATTTTAAATGAATTGTTTTTAAATTCATGATTATTAAGGAGTTTTTTCATTGCTTTTGTTTTTTTGTAAAATGGCCTTGTATTACAAAGTCTTGTCAGTTTATCGTTTTTTCACAGAGGTAATAAAAGAAATAAAGGGCTAATTACAGCCTGATTATTTCCTTCACTGGGTTCTATTTGTAATAACTTTGCTTTATTCGGGTGATTATTCGTGGCAATTGATCTCTTTTTTTTTGCTTTACATAAAGCCAATATAGTTTGGATTTCATCAAAATAACGTATTTTAGATTTTTAATAATAATTTCCCTTGTGATTTTTTATAATAATTTTCCAAATTTACTTAATCCATTTTGTTAAAGAATTTAAGTTAATAGCTTTGTTTAGTTAGTAAATTTTGTCCGTTATAATTGTTGGCCCAAATTTGTGATGCAGAGCTCGAGACTTATGAGACAACCCAAGGAATACCTATTGCTGTTGAAAAAATTAAAATATTTATAAAATAAATATAAATTAAAAGAAAATATATTTATCTTTATGCCTTCGGCTTTATATGATTTTAATGTCTCTACTCTTACATTATTTATATTTTTATAACAAAATATAAAGCCATATAAAACAAGTTCTTGATTTCATTTATTTGAATTATTTTCTGCTGCTTTAGTGGGTTTTTTAATTACAATTTCTTCATTTTTCAACTCATTTTTAATTTGCGTTTTTCGGCTATTTGGCTCAATGTAATTAAATAAATTTACTCATTTTTGTTAAAAGTTAGTAGAAATCTGAACAAAAAATAAAATGAAAAATAAAATTTAAGTGTTCACAATAAAAGAAAGAAATGATTAAAATATTATGAGATATGGAATGTTGGGAAGGGACACAAAAAATAGAGGGAAAGTAACAATGGCGAAGAAAGGCTTTTTGGTGACCTACTTTAGTTGGAGAGGGATGGGAGGGACGAAAGAAGAACAAATTGAATGCATTATCAATCCAACTCACTCAATTTTACAGGAGAATCACAAAAAAAAATTTACGATTAATTTAATCATCTAAAGAAATATTAAAGGACATATTTTTTTTCTTTGATACTAAAGAAATTAAAAAAGTTTACATTCTCAAAAATTTTATAAAGCTAGAACAAAGTCAAAAAAATAATAATTTTTTATTAAAAAACTATTTATTATTTCAAACTTTACTTTGAAAAAAAAGAAAAGCCATTTATAACGATTTTCCTTTTCTTAATGCCCTCGTTTTTTCGTTTCTCATATCATATTTTGCGCTTGTATCTCTTGAGATGCCATTTTCACTTTATTTTATTTTCATAGAAATTTCTTTAAAGAAAATAATTTAGATTTATTGTTAATATTTTTTGTATTTTCTTTTTATTAATATCTGCATTAGACTCGTTTTTGCACTATTAATCATATTACCCTTTGATGTAGCTTAAAGTATTGTTTAATATTTCTTAAAATATTATTGAATTAAATTATAGTTTATTTTTTATTTTTTTTTGTAAATTTATTTCTCATTTTGTTAGTCTTTACCAATTAAAAATATGACAAAAATAGTTTAAATTAATTTGGTTTTCTATAATATTTCTTCTAATTGAAATTTTATTAAAACAATACTTTCTTCATCATATTTTTAATTTTATTTTTTCTGATTTGCTTTATTTTAACTACTTTCTCCGTAAGACTTTTTTTGTCTCCTGCTGGGCGCACCAAACCAGACACAGACGCAACATAATGCAACCTCCTGTCTCATAAATTTATGATTGGCCGACATTTGCGGCGCCGACATTTGCGGCGCGTGACTCAGAAAAAATTGTAGAGTGAACTAAATCTATTATTCTTAGGGTCATTCGAACCATCTAAAAATGATCTATAGCATTCCAAAAAATCAAAAGAATTTATTGAGTTTCAGAAAAGTTATGACCTAAAATGTTCGAAAATTTGAAAACTTCTATTTTTGGTTATCTTTTTATCATAACTTTTCCGAAACTTAATCAATTCTTTTGATTTTTTGTGCAAGTTAGAGCACATTTAGGGTTTTCGAATGGCATTAATAACAATTAGCTTAGTAGCGCCGCAAATGTCGCATCACCAATTTTATCAGCCATTTTAGGCTTAAAAGTGTTATTTTATTTCTTTGTTTTATTTATAAAATTTTTTCCAAAAATGAGATATACATGAAATTTAGCCATTAATTTAATTTGATATTTAAAAATAAGCTTTATTCTCCAGAATAATTAATTTTTTTTTAATTTTTTGTCTTTGTAATAATTTGTTTGTCTATTTTCTCTATTCCTTTTATTTATTGCTAATAATGAAACTAAAAAAATGTTGCTATATAATTCTTTATGGTAAATTCACATTTTGGTAATTTTGACTGCTTTAAATTTCCAATTTTTCTTATATTGAAAAACTTGGATTCGATCGAATTTAGCAAAATTTTCCTACAGAAATTTGTAATCAATTAAATATTGAGATTTTTGAAAAAAAATTTTCTGATGATTGTTATACATTTCCTTCTTGTGCACGTCACGTCATATCCAATTGGTGTTGGTAATTTGATTACCTTTTTTGGGTTACCAAAACTTTTATTCTAATCTTAATAAATATTTTTTATATTATTACTTCTTTAACTTTTTATTATATTTTTCCGTCTTTTACTAAACAAACGCATCGAGTTTTTTTTGTCACACTTTTACTTAAATGTCGCATTCAATTTGTCATTTTTGTCATATTGAACAAAGATTTTGATTATAAAGTTTAGGGAGAAATATATTTAAATTTTAAGCCTTTTATTAAATTATGAATTTTGAATTCTATTGGTTATTAACTTTCACTTTGGTTTAAAACAATCACATCGAGATTGTGTTATAAAGCAAAATATTCCTAACATTTTCAAAATGGCTATAGAACTGTAAAATTTTAAACAAAAGAGATGTGCCGGGTGATTGCGTACATTTTTTTGGTTAGTTTAAATATTAGGTTTAAATTCAATTAATTTTGGTTTCATTTTTTGTTTTTTGAATTTAAAAAGACTGACTAATTGTTTGTTTAAATTTTATTCATTTGAAAGGGTAAATAATATTGTTTCTTTTTAATTGTATAAATCCCTTTGAGTATGTCTAAAACTGTTTTTGTTCCTTCTTTGGTTGATTTATCCTTTATTTTCCTTCATTCTTAAAAATTTTTTTAATATTATAAAGCCGGGACTAAAAAATCCGGGACCGGGACTGTGATTTAGACACGGGACCGGAAAAGGGACTGACCCGGGATGGAATTTTTTAAAATTTTCGAAAAAATATTTACTTATAAAAAATGACAAATTTTTTAAAATCAATTTTTGAAACCCTAAGCGAATCCGGCGGTGCCAATAGGCGCCGTCGTAAAAATTTTTTTAAAAAATATAGCTGATTTACTAACAGACTTTGACTAAAAAATGTCAATTTTGTATTTGTCATTCTCATCTTATTCAATAAATTTTGACAAGTTTGTTTTTCTGGCTGGCTTTCGCTAATGCGGCTCATTTAACTTGAATGAGGAATGATAAATTTGGTGACAAAAATATTTAATTGGCATGATTATTTTAATAATAATTATTAATTTGGCAATTTTTCCAAATTTATTTTCACAATTCTTTTTTTTTAAGAAGTTCATTGTTTTCTTCATTAACTAGTTTTTTGGCTTCTAATACTCGTTTATTTAGACATAAAAATTACATTATTTAAATTTCAATAATAAATTGAAGGTTGTGTTTATTATCTATTTTGGCACGGCCAAAAAGGTAATTTCTACTCCTAACATTTTACAAATAGATTGGTCCCTTACTTCAAATGAAAGATTATTTATTTCATTTTTTAAGCATTTAATTTCTATGAAAATATATGTATCCTTTTTCGGGATAAAACTCTGACTTCTTGTCAGATTCTTATCTTACCATTATTTTCTAATTGTTTTGAAACCATACTGAAAAATTAAAAACTTCGTTTAAACAAACTTTTCAAAAAATTGAAAAAAATAAATGCCCAAAAATTTCTCAACCTGCACAACTGTTTAAATAGCAATCCTTCTTTTAAAATGCATTGCTAAAGATCTGTTTCAGTTTCAGATAATTCAATTTTTGTATTTAGTATCTACGAGCCTCAAATTTCGGGTTTTAATTGTATTAATATTTTTTTAATTTTATTTGTTTTTTGTTTAATAGACTTTTCAACAAATCTAACGAAATAAGCGCATTCCAGCCATTTTCAGAATTTTTCTGGTATAAATACAATTAATATACATATTTTTTTTTCAAAATTGATTACAGTACAACGAAAAAAAGCTCTTATGTAAGCCAAAACGAATTATTGGTATAAAATGAATTGAAACAATAACCTGAAAATAAATATATAAAATTTTTTGAAACTTAAAAGAAAGAAAAAAGCTAAAAAATAATCCACTAAAGAAAGCTGGCAAATGTAGATAAAACTGCACTTTAGGTGTGATAGATTAAAAATATAAATTAAGTTACAAAAAATAAATAAATGAAAAATTAATAAATAATCTTCAGAAAATTAGGATTATCTTCCAGTAAAAAAAAAAAAAAGAAAAATAATAAACCCTCCCTTCCTCCAATAAAATTAAGGCAATTCCTAAATATCGAAATAATATTCTCTAAAAAAAGAGAGAAAACTTAAAACAAAATTTTGTTACCAAAATAATTTTTTAAAATTTGCTCAGGGTGAACTTAATGGTAAATTAAAAAATTCATATCTCATTTCAATGTGTCAAACGTGCAGAAAAATAGGTAGAATTTATGATTAGGTTTGTAACTTCACAAAAACTAAAAAGTTGAAGCCCAAAAAGTGAGGCATTTTAGCATTTTATTAATAAATTCATATTTTTTTTTTCAAACCGAGTATTTCCAGGTCTCGGTATTATTCCGGAAATTGCATTTTGGTATTAGTGAACACTGGCAAAAATGGAAATGGATATTAAACTAATGAAGAGAAAGTTGGGGGGGGGGGAGTGAAAATTACTTTTATACTTTTCGGAAAGAACAAATTAAATGCTGAATTTGCTAACCTTCTTGCCACGTTGCTATTAAAAATTTTGTATGTTCCAAGCTATCTCCGAATTTGTTGAATTTTTATTGTCGGTGTTACGCTTTGCGTATAAATATTATTAAGAAGATTTTCAGGAAATAGGAATACATTTATTCATCCTTTTATTGAGGAGGGGAAATCGAGACAAATTTTACAAATAGTTTTTAAAATAAATTGACCTTTGAAAATGTTTTTGTATATTTGATAATTTTAAAAAATTAAATAATCAACTAAGCAAAACTTTTACTAATTTGTCATAACCCAAGTTAAGATAATGGCTTTTTTAAGTTCGAAGAACTGTTAAAAATTTTGGAATTTGTAGTCAAATTGAAAAAAAATTAAGAGAAGATGTTTTTTGTAATAAAATGATAAACTATAAAAAAAAACAATTATAATGCATATAAAAAATAAACATCAAATAAAATTTACTTAAAAATAATAAAGAATTAAAAATAATTTTAATTGTCAAAAATAATAAAAGAATATACTGATAAATTTTTTTAATAAACTACTTTCAAAAGTGTTTGGTTTGGAGAATAAAGCGATGTAAAAAGTTATGCCTTTTGCCGTGTAAATGAGAAAAATGAAAATGAATTTTCCAAATGGACTTATTTATTTGGCCATCCATCCCCACCCGCTCAATTCCCCTTCAGAGTCAGTGTTATTGCTATGCTATTCTATTGATCAAAAAAAAACCATGCAGCGAAAGAGAACCGGAAGAAGTTTTATTGTTTCATGCAAAAAAATATTTTTAGTAAAAATTAGAAATAAAAATGTGTCAAGTTACAAAAAGGGAGCGCGGAAGGGATGGACCCGTACTATGATGTACGAGCCAATTAATTAACTAAGGAAAAAATTGCTTTGTTTATTTATATTTATTTATTTATCGAGCAACCACAAGGTACTAAAAAGTACATTTACAGTGGTGCAAAAAATAAAACAAATCAAAGTAAAATAAAATAAAGTTCACAGGATCGTACATAAATATGCATATATTGAAAATAAAATAATCAAATGCAAAAGGAACCCAATATTTAAGACAGCTACAACAGCATTAACAATTTAGTGTTTCTAGGACATATTTTCTGAAAATCTTGTGTTTCTGAATTTCCATTGCTTCTTTAGGCAGTTTATTCCAATTAGAAACAGTTCTATTAAAAAAGTTATTCTTTGTTTTAGAGCTATATTTCTTTTGCCGAAGCAAAAGAGGTTTTCTATTATTTCGGTTTGTTATTGTGAAATAATTCAGTTGCTTAAGGTGTGTGTATCCTCTGAGAATTTTTTGGACCATGACTAAATCTGGAGCAGTTCTCCTTATTTCTAACTTTTTAAGTCCACATATTTCTAATCTTTGTTCATAAGATTTTGGGACTAATCCACATCTTTTAAAGGCCCTTGTAAAATATTTTTGGATTCTTTCAATCCTATATATAAGATCTTTCTTCTGTGGGTTCCATATTTCACTAGCATACTCTAAATGCGGCCGTATATAGCTTTTATATGCCAGAATAAGGATTCTTAAATCCCTAGTTCGTAGTGCTCTAAAAACTTGCAATATAACAAAGTAAGATTTTTGTATTATTTTTTCAATGTGTTTCGTAAATGAAAGTCTTAGATCAATCAAAATTCCAAGATCTTTGACGGACTTTTTTTCCGGGATAATTTTTCCCAATAAGGAATAACTTAGTTTATGATTATTTTTTCCAATGTAAAACGCTGAACATTTTTCAGCCGAAATATCGAGCCCGTTAAACCCTGCCCATTTTTCAAGTAAAATAAGTGATTCATCTAAATTTTGCCGTATATCATTATTCCTATGCCTAACATAAAGTTTCACAACGTCAGCATATAATTTAATGCTGACATTTTTCGGTAGAAATTCCGGTAAATCATTAATAAAAATTAGAAATAAAATAGGGCCTAGAACACTTCCTTGTGGTACTCCGGTAAAGGTCTCAAACTTATTAGAAAATGCGCTATCAATTTTAACGCGGAATGATCTTCCCCCTAAAAAATTGGCTAAAAAATTTAATACTTTACCACCTATGCCTATTTTTTTGATTTTTAATAAAAGCAATTCTATTGGAACTGAATCAAAAGCTTTTGCAAAGTCAATATATATTATATCAACAAAATCACCATTTTGGATTGCCGAATAAATGTCATCCAGATAAACAAGGAGTTGGGTGTTAGTCGATCTATATTTGATAAACCCATACTGATTTTCTGAAAAGTAATTCTTTTTATTGAGAAATTCAACTAATTGCTTTGCTAGTATTTTTTCAAATATCCGACATAGAGTGCATGTTAATGAAACAGGGCGGTAATTTTCAGGATTGGTCCTTTCGCCCTTTTTATAGAGTGGAATAATAAAAGATTCTTTCCATATAGATGGTATTTGGCCGCTATCCAATATAATACGGAATAATTCCGTTATTACCGGGGCAATTGATTCAGCACATTTTTTATAAAAAATATATGGAATACCATAAGGGGAAGTGGAATTTCTGGGTAGCACCATTTTCAAAAGTGAACTAACAGAAACAATTCAAAATTCAAATCTGAAAAATAGACCGAATTAGAAATAGCTTCATTGCATATTATAAATTTCTTTTTCTGGAAAACCTTTTGGAAAATAGTGCCGAATAAATTACATTTATCCGCTTTTTTATGGACAATGACTCCATTGGAGCTAACAAGAGGAGGCAACGAAGCATTCTGCCCCAATTTATTTCGAATATGTCTGTGAATACCGGAATTTCCCTTTGACACAATTTTCGTTTCTTTCTCATTGTAAAATAATTTAATTTGTCTATTTAATTCTCTCGAAATAAGTTTGTATTCTATTTTAAGGTGACTACACTGAATGAATTTCATTTTCCTATACAATTGCAGTTTTCTTCGTTTTAAATCTTTTATTTTAACCGGAAAATTGTCATTAATAATCTTTTTTAAAGGCCTTAGCGGAAAATATCTGTTAAGCCCACTAGATAGAAGATATATAAATAAATTATATTTATCTTCAATCCCAAAACAATACGATAATTTTGAAAAGAATTTTAAACTATTCAGTTCATGAATTAATTTCTTAAATGATGAATTACTATATTTTCTTAGAAAAATTGTTTCTTTTATCCGCTGTTCTGTGTTTTGTTCATTGAGAAGGAAATTAACTATATTATGGTCAGAAGTTGAAAAGTTTTCCCCTACATGGACTTCAGAAACTAAGTTTTTAGGATTAGAAATAATTAAATCGAGAATCGCTTCTTTTCTTGTATTTTCTCTAACATGTTGATAAGCCTGTAATTGGCCAATAAGATCAATCAATTCTTTCCCTAAAGGGCAGTCTGTCTCTAATAGATCCCATTCGATATTTCGGCAATTTAAATCTCCACAAATTATTATATTATTTGAAGATATAGAGTTAGAAATATATTTAAAGATTTTATTTGTGTTTTGTAATGTGCAATTTGGAGGACGGTAAACCAAAAATATCTCAAATATCCTCGACAGAAATAGCTTAATTTTAATTAATTCATTTTGAAATTTTGATTCAGTTAAATAGATTTTATACGGAAGTTTTTTTGATAAAAGTATAGTACAGCCGCCACCTTTTCTATTTCTAGCAACAGAAATTTCTTCAAATTGCTCAGAAAAGTAAGATTCAGAAAATATTTTACTATTGGGTTCAAGCCATGTTTCAGTAATTAATATTATTTCTTATTTTTTTCAGCTATAAGCATTTTTAAATCACCTATTTTATTTATAATGGACCTAGCATTAATCAGAACACAGTTTATTGTCTCTCTTTTGGTATTTTTAATTGTTTTTGGGATTTTATGGTTGCCCGCGTACCCCTATTTCTGCTGTTGTTGCTCTTTTGCCTTAAACGGTTTGGGGTTGGTTAACCTCTTTAATTGGAGGTCAACCACAACATATTCAAAGAGGCCAGATGCCAAATTCAATGAATAGGCCTGATTTCGCAAAAAATATAAAAGATCCAATTCTGGTGGGGTCATATCTCTTCGTACAAAAACATTAGGGCAAAAGATCGATTTTTGTTTTTTCACTTGCGGTAATTTGCGAAGGAAGGCATCGCGTGACTTTTGGTCGACGAAAGAATTTTTACAATCCTTGGCTTTGACTGGTGACCATTCGATGTCCGCGGTGTGAGAGGGTGGCGATGGATTTGCTTTTCCGGGTCCAACTTGTCATCAAGTTCACATTCCTGCAGGAGCTGAAGAACTGCTGCGTTGTCGTCGTTTCCCTCCGGCAGTTTTTCGATTACTGCCGACTTGGATTTGTTGAGAACCATTTGCGGATTGGCAGTGCCGAACCCCGCAATTTTAATGTAAAATGAAGGGTCGACAGCTGGCGGATGGGCAGCCCCAGGGGATTCGAGGGGGTTGAGGAATGTTGTCAGACGTTCCCGGGTTCTGGGGTGCCTTCCGGGCTTCTTTTAGAATTTGCTCGACCGCTGTTCTGATTGTCTCCTGTATGGTTGTTGGCTTTAATATTTCAGCCACCATTTTAGCAATTTCGGCAAGCTCCCCCGCTCGGATTGGATCCGATTCGTCGTCCAATTGAGAGCGAATCCTTTTGCGAGTCATTTGAATACAAGCGTAATATTTTTAGTCAGAGAGGAAATTATTTGGAGAATATTGATTTGACTTTTTTGGATGAAAAAAGAGAGGAATGAAAAAAGAGAGGAATGAAAAAAGAGAGGAAAGAAAAAAGAGAGGAATGAAAAAAGAGACTCGATATTGTTTATTTGGTCCCTTCTCGCCGGCCAGGCACGTTTCGGCTCCCCCACGTTTCGGCCCCAGACTCGTTTAGGGCTTTGTAACTTTTTTCAAAGTCAACCAAATTTCACAAATTTGGTATCATTCTAAAGCTTTAAGTGTTTAGAAGGTATGAATAAGCTATTGCTAATCGATTGACCAACTTAAAAAAAAGTTACAACATGAAAAACACTAAAAAGTCAGAATTTTGGTATTTTTTGGTTCATACATTTTCTGTAAATCGACAATTCTTTAAGACTTTTAGAAGTCTAATAGAGCTCATGAAGAGCTTTCGAATGATAATAAATTTGTGAAATTTGGTTGGCAATGAAAAAAGTTATGCACTTTAAATGTTGCTGGGGCCGAAACGTGGGGGCCGAAACGACCCCTCCCCCTTCTCGCTACTCTCGACCCCCACCCCTCGCTGCTGCCCAGTCCCGACCCCCTTCATCCCTTCACTGCAGCGATGAGGTCATTTTTTTTCACTTTATTATTGCAATAAATACTTTAACATGGTGCTGGCGTGTTTCTTAAATTCCGCCACCTATGCGCGTTTCTTAAATCCGCCATTTTAACTGATTTTTTGTATAAATCATGCCATAACTTTCCTCAAACTCCACCATATTAAACAATCATGGTATTGTAAGATAGCCCTTGGATTACTCTATTAGTTTACTAAATTTCAAAAAATTTCATTAAGTTTTTCAAAAGTTTTGGTAATTTTTTCCACTTTTTTACCTATATCGTTTAGGAAAGTGAATGAAATTTTTTAAATTTTATCAAGCCAATAGAGTAATCGAAAGGCTATCTTACAATACCAAGATTGTTTGATTTGGTTGCTTCTGAGAAAAGTTATGGCATGATTTATACAAAAAATCAGTTAAAATGGCGGATTTAAGAAACGCGCATAGTTCGGTTCTCGCGCAATGCGGTGTAATTTTTGCGAATTTTAAGAAAATGTTGAATTTAATATTTAAATTTAAAATAAATTAAAAATTATTTAAATTAATTTAAATTCTTAAGACGTTTCAAGGGCTACAGTAACCGGCCAATAATGACAATATACACGTCGTATTTGGCCAGACATCCCTCAAATAACCTTTTTGGCTTAAGTGCATTGTAATATAATGACAAAATACACGTCGTATATGGCCATGGCCAGACACCCCTCAAATAACCTTTTTGGCTTAAGTGCATTGTAATATAATGACAATATACACGTCGTATATGGCCAGACACCCCTCAAATAACCTTTTTGGCTTATGTGCATTGTAATATAATGACAATATACATCGTATATGGCCAGACACCCCTCAAATAACCTTTTTGGCTTAAGTGCATTGTAATATAATGACAATATACACGTCGTATATGGCCAGACACCCCTCAAATAACCTTTTTGGCTTATGTGCATTGTAATATAATAACAATATACACGTCGTATATGGCCAGACACCCCTCAAATAACCTTTTTGGCTTAAGTGCATTGCAATATAATGACAATATACACGTCGTATATGGCCAGACACCCCTCAAATAACCTTTTTGGCTTATGTGCATTGTAATATAATGACAATATACACGTCGTATATGGCCAGACACCCCTCAAATAACCTTTTTGGCTTATGTGCATTGTAATATAATGACAATATACACGTCGTATATGGCCAGACACCCCTCAAATAACCTTTTTGGCTTAAGTGCATTGTAATATAATGACAATATACACGTCGTATATGGCCAGACACCCCTCAAATAACCTTTTTGGCTTAAGTGCATTGTAATATAATGACAATATACACGTCGTATACGGCCAGACACCCCTCAAATAAACTTTTTTTAGCTTAAGTGCATTGCATTTGATGCTAGTCCATATAAAGCTATGGAAATTTACCAAAATAATTCATTTTTTATATTAACGCATTTATTATTTAAGTAACATCCAATCAGGGGTGTTAGATGTTTATTTGTACAAAATGTTCTGATTTCTGCCCATTGTACTTATTTTATTATTTTTCTTGAAGGTAATAAATAAAAAATATTACCTATTTTTTATAATATTATAAAGCGATTTCTTTAATATTTTTAAAATTTTTCCCCGCGGCACCTACCGACACCACCGGACACTCAATTCTTTTGAATTTTTCAAAATCTGACCCAAATAGCCGATTTTTGGGTAAAATCTGTTAACAAATTGGACATAAATTTTCAAATTTTCCCTTGCGGTGCCTGTCAGCACCACAAGCCCACCGTAGGTTTTCTCAAAATGATTTCACAAATCCCCAAAAAATTATTTATTTCAAATAACACTCAAATTTTCAAAATTTTCCGGCGGCGCCTATCGACACCGCCGACCCTTCCTTTTTCAAAATATAATTTTAGTGTCTCATTTCAAAGCCGGACAGCTAAAATTCTAGTCAAAGATTGTTTAAAATTATTCCCTCTATATAATGATAATACGGTCGGGGTCTTTTGGGTGCGGCCATTTTGGTGCGAGACGTGTTGTGAGATCATAACTTTTTTCTTAGTGAACTAAATTTCATAAATTTGGTATCATTCGAAAAGTATATATGTTTAGAAAATAGTAATAAGCATTTGTTAAACGATTAAGCATTAAGCAAAAAAGTTACAACATAAAAACGCAAAAAAGTCTGCATTTTTGTAAATTTTTTTGATTTTTCTTTCATTTATAGAGTTCGTAAAGACCTTTCAAATGATACAAATTTTGTAAACTTTAGCTCACTAAGAAAAAAGTTATGACCTCTTAAACACGTCTCGCACCAAAATGGCCCGCACCCTATGGCCTGCTTCGTGATAATATACCCCAGTTTCAAGCTTAAAAATAGGGTTGGTCACGGTCGGTTAACCGAACCGAAACCGAAACCGAAAACCGGCCTTTTTGGGCCAAAAACCGAAACCGAAAACCGGGGGTAGCAAAACCGGCCTAACCGAAAACCGGGGGGACCGGTTTCCCGGTTTCGGTTTGAAAACAAAAAAAAGTACACCCCTAAGAATGGGACTTTCAATGAAGATGTTTTAGTAAAATTTTGATGGAAAGTTGCACCAAATTTGAATTTCTTTGTTCGTTTTTGTGAGTAAGTCGTGGTTCAGTTGGTTTTCTTCCTGTTCCTGTGAAAAATTGATTTGGTACTATGCCGCCATGCAGAAATTCATTTTAATTTTATTATAACAAAATTACTGCCCATTTTATTATTTTTTTTTTTAATTATTCCTTTTAATAAGCAAATTTTAATTTGTTTGTGTTAAGTTCTCTTAACAAATCTGACCCAAATATCAGGGATGTTAGATGTCCTTTTTTTAAAGAAATGTCCTTTTTTCTTACTGTGAGGTAAAAAAAAGAAGAAAACAATACTATTTTTTATAATTTTTAAAGCGATTTCTTAGTATTTTTTCAAAATTTTTCCCGGCGGCGCCTATCGGCACCACCGGACCCCCACTCGCGTAGGATTTCTCAACATTTATTTAAAACCCCCTCAAAAATTGTTTGTCAAGATTTGTTACCAAAATAAAACTAAATTTTCAAAATTTTCCCACGGCGGCGTCTATCGGCACCGCCGTAACCCAGCCCAATTAATACTTTAATAAAAAGCAAAACCATATAACAGCTAAAATTGTCATGAAAAATGTTTTCATCAGCGAGCCCTGCCTATTCAGGAAAGAAAAAACCAAAAAAAAAAAACCCAAAATATACAAAATATTAAAAAAATGTTTAAAAAATTTAAATTAAGTGTACTAGAGTTGGGACTGAAAATAAGGCGAAAAACCGATTTCGGTTTTCGGTTAACCGGGTATCGGCCAAAAACCGAAAACCGGGGGTAGCAAAACCGGCATAACCGAAAACCGGGGGGACCGGTTTTAAACCGATTTTGACCAACCCTACTTAAAAACTATTTAAGGCTTTCTAGCGAATGTTACGGGGTGAGTGCGATATCATCTGATAGGGTTTTGGGCTGGCTATAAGAAAAAAATATCGCCACTTAATCTGATGAGTCTAAATACCCTAAAAAGAGTTCTCAACAAAATTATTTGTATTATTTTTTTGACCTTTTGAGGGAAATAAATTAAGCATAATTAAAAAAAAAACAAAATAATGAAAAAGGAAAGGGAGAAAAAGAGAGAGAGAAATAGGGAGAGAGAAAGAAAGAGAGAATATAGAGAAAAATAGTGAAAAACAGCGACAGAAACAGAGAGAGAGAAAGAGAGAGAGAAGGAGAGGGAAAAGAGGGAGAGAGAAAGCGAGGTAGGACAGAGAGATAGGGAAAGGGAAAAATAGAGAGAGAGAGAGAGAAACAAGAGGGGAACAAGAGGGGAGGTGAAAGAGAAAGAAGAGGGGGAGAGAGAAAGAGTAAGATAGAAAGGTAAAAAGAGAGAATGACAGAGGGGAAGAGAGAGAGAAAAATAAATAAAGAAAGAAAGAGAATAACAAAGAGAAAGAGAGAGAAACAAGAGGGGAGAGAGAAAGGAAAGAGAGAGATCAAAAAGAGATAAAAAGAGAGAGACAGAGAATGAGCAAGAGATGAACAAAGAGAAAGAGGCAGATACAGAGTACAAAGAAGAAAAAAGAGGGAGAGATTGAGTGAGAGAGTGAGAAGGAAAAAGAGGAGAGCGAAAGGGAGATGAGACAGAGAGAGAGGGAGAGAAAAAGTCAAACATATAGAGAGAAAGAGAGAGAGAAGGAGGGAGAAAAGAGAGTGAGACAATGAGAAAAGAGGGAGAAAGGAAAGGTAACGAGAAAGACAGAGAGAAAGGGAAAAAGATAGCGACTGGGTAAGAGAGTAAGAGAAATAGTGAGAGAGATAGAAGGAGCGAGAGATAACAAAGAGACAAAGAGAAAGAGGCAGAGAAGAGTATAGAGGAGACAGAAAGAGAGAGAGAGAAGAGAGATTGAGAAGGAGAGAAAGAACGAAAGAGACAGAGTGAGAAAAAGAAAAAGTGAGAGAAAGACAAAGAGAAAGAGAGACTAAAGAGAAAGAAAGAGAGTGTGAGTGAAGGAGGGGGAGAGAGAAAGAGCGCGAGGATAGATATTCAGCTGTAACTTATGTCGACCAAAGGTCTTCTCAAGAGAAGGGTTGGCGCGGAGGGCCTTCTATGCACGGTGTTAAATAACGAAGTTGTTTCTATTTTATGAATATTTTATTTATGCCGTTTTTGACCCAAAAATCTTACTTTTTGAACTAAATGATATTATTTTGAAAATTACATCAGCCACCCCTGCTATATATGGCACACAACATGTCAGCACATAAGCAATTAGGCCAAAATAGTGATTTTTAGTGACGAATAGTGACGTTGAACCGAAGAATTTTCGCGCTAAAATTGTATTTTTCGTGCGTTTCTCATCGTAACAACGCTACAGAAAAATATTTAAATCACTAAAAGTAGCGACCCTAATCATAAAATAGAGATCTTTTCCAGGCTTTAGTTGCAACTCATGTCATTTCAATCGTGCGATTTTCCTTTAAATTCATTACTATTTTTTACAGAGATGAGAATTGTCGTAATGGCTTGCTGCATTTATGTGGCCCATATTTATTTTTCAAATGCTGCCGGGGATGGGCAGGGGGATAAAAAGAAAGTGTATCTAAGATATTCCGATGTCCTAATACCCGAATCCAAGTTTGTTAGTGTTTTTTTAAATGGGGGTAACAACAAAACATTGTGGAAAACACTATCCACTAAGTATGAGAATACTTACTCACTAATAAGTGTAAACGATGTCATCTATCCCATGCTATATGTGGAAATTGGCAGAGATGAATTGAAAGCAAAATTGAAGTACGATAAAATGGATAAAGAGAAAAAAGAAGAAATGGACAAACATGAGATTATATTCTCAAGTGACATTCTTGATAAGGTAGATAAATTAATATTCATGTTTAAACGGTTATTTTTGTCCCGCGCCACCTAATTTAGGTATTTGTGGAATTATTAAGACTTTCACACAAAAAACCCAAGAGTTGACGTTTGTGACTCTTTAGCCTCGTTTATGTGTTTCGAAAATGCTGAGACTAATCTTTACAAATTTGCTCTTTATATAATAAAAAATGCCTAAAGAATGATAATAAAAAAAAAAAATTTAGCATTAAAATTTTGTAATTTTCTGAAAATTCCTTTAAGAAAAGCAGTAATAACGAAAAAGCATACCCCAAAGAATAATTTTTGCAAAAAAAAGATACACTAACGTAAAAAATTCTAATTCTTGATAAATTATAGTGTTGACAGTTGTTGCTACCTAAATTTTTATTTTTGTAAAATTTTAGGTTAAGGTGTTTTGTCATTCTGTCTTTTTAGGATAAATCTATCACAGTAGGTGAATTTCTGGGCAACGTCAAGTCTAAATTACTGGGCTTCGGTGGAAGGGTGTTTTTTTGTAAATGTAAGTTACTTGCAAATTTAATCACTGTTTTAATGAAGAAATTAAGCTAATTTAGTAAAATTTTATTATTACGCTGGTTCGGTATATTTTAAATTTACCAATTTACCAATAATTATCTCTAGCGTGAGGATTTATATTGACCAAAATGTCCAAAATATGCTTTACAATTGGACCAAAAAATTAAAAAAAATAAAAATGGACAAAATGCTAAAATATTCAAAAATTGCACCATATGCACATTTTTTCCAAATGATGTTTAAATTCCTCCAAAATTCTTATTTATGCAAATTTTTAAAAATGCATCTTAAATTTGCTATTTTAAGGCAAAGAAAAATTTGTTACTAATCTGTTCAATCTACAGAATTTTTGGCTAAACCCGAAAGTGAAAACCGGAGTACGAAAACCGGCCTAACCAAAAACCCGGATCTCCGGTTTAAACCGCCCGAGACCTACCCTAGTTTTACTCTTCAACTCCTTACAAAAATGTCGAAATATGGGCAAAATATTGAAATGTGCAAAGATTCGAAATATTTAAAAGTATGGAAATAATGCACCAAGAAGATTCAAATCTAAAAAAGTTTTTTATGTTTTTATTAGCCCGAAATTAGCTTGCAAAAAATATAAAATCCGAGACACTAAAAACGACTCAACAATTTACCATTTTCATTGAATGCAAATGTTTGAGATCCCGTAAAAACTCAAAAGGCCGTTAATTAACAATTTTTAAACCCTAATAAATTAAAAAAAAAATTTTAACCCAAAATTATCTATGAAAAATTTGTATAATCACTCATCCTTTTCAGAGCATTTGGGCGATTGGGACCGATGAAAGAAGCTGACAGCTTCATTTGTGTTATTCAGTGAGATAAATCTTTTGTTGATTTCATCTTTGGCTTGTTGCGATAAACTTTTTTTCTGGAATCGAGTTATTGCTATTTTATGATTTTATTAACGAAAAAGGCTTTTAAAATTGGTTTGGAGGTGTTAAATCGATTTTTAAGTTTTATTTTTATGAGAAAAATATTAATGCAGATTAAACTGCACTTTAGATGTGAATAGATTAAAAATATAAATTAAGTTACAAAAAAATAAATAAATGAAAAATTAATAAATAATCTTCAGAAAAATTAGGATTATCTTCCAGTAAAAAAAAAAAAAAGAAAAATAATAAACCCTCCCTTCCTCCAATAAAATTAAGGCAATTCCTAAATATCGAAATAATATTCTCTAAAAAAAGAGAGAAAACTTAAAACAAAATTTTGTTACCAAAATAATTTTTTAAAATTTGCTCAGGGTGAACTTAATGGTAAATTAAAAAATTCATATCTCATTTCAATGTGTCAAACGTGCAGAAAAATAGGTAGAATTTATGATTAGGTTTGTAACTTCACAAAAACTAAAAAGTTGAAGCCCAAAAAGTGAGGCATTTCAGCATTTTATTAATAAATTCATATTTTTTTTTTCAAACCGAGTATTTCCAGGTCTCGGTATTATTCCGGAAATTGCATTTTGGTATTAGTGAACACTGGCAAAAATGGAAATGGATATTAAACTAATGAAGAGAAAGTTGGGGGGGGGGGAGTGAAAATTACTTTTATACTTTTCGGAAAGAACAAATTAAATGCTGAATTTGCTAACCTTCTTGCCACGTTGCTATTAAAAATTTTGTATGTTCCAAGCTATCTCCGAATTTGTTGAATTTTTATTGTCGGTGTTACGCTTTGCGTATAAATATTATTAAGAAGATTTTCAGGAAATAGGAATACATTTATTCATCCTTTTATTGAGGAGGGGAAATCGAGACAAATTTTACAAATAGTTTTTAAAATAAATTGACCTTTGAAAATGTTTTTGTATATTTGATAATTTTAAAAAATTAAATAATCAACTAAGCAAAACTTTTACTAATTTGTCATAACCCAAGTTAAGATAATGGCTTTTTTAAGTTCGAAGAACTGTTAAAAATTTTGGAATTTGTAGTCAAATTGAAAAAAAATTAAGAGAAGATGTTTTTTGTAATAAAATGATAAACTATAAAAAAAACAATTATAATGCATATAAAAAATAAACATCAAATAAAATTTACTTAAAAATAATAAAGAATTAAAAATAATTTTAATTGTCAAAAATAAAATAAAAGAATATACTGATAAATTTTTTTAATAAACTACTTTCAAAAGTGTTTGGTTTGGAGAATAAAGCGATGTAAAAAGTTATCCCTTTTGCCGTTTAAATGAAAAAAATGAAAATGAATTTTCCAAATGGACTTATTTATTTGGGCCATCCATCCCCACCCGCTCAATTCCCCTTCAGAGTCAGTGTTATTGCTATGCTATTCTATTGATCAAAAAAACCATGCAGCGCAAATGAAAAAAAAATATTTTTTTTTTTCAAATAACGAATGGAAGTTTTCACAAAAATTTGCCCGCTTAAATCAAAATTTTTATCCAAATTCTCAAAAAAATAGTTTTTAATTTTTTAAATTTTCAATATCTTTAATTTATTTCGCTTTTGGGATTTTTGTACTCTCTACGTGGTTGGTCGATTCACAAAAAGTGCAAATTTGGCGATTCACAAAAAGTGGCGAATTTTACTGAATTATCGACTAAAGTTAGTCATAACTTTTCTCAGAAGAAATTTTTAAATTATTTTGAATTTTTTGGATTGGCAAAATCATCTAACAAGGGAACATTGCAAACTGACCACTCAGATCTCGCGTCGTTTCGTCTCGCGTCGTTTCGTCTCGCGTCGTTTCGTCTCGCGTCGTTTCGTCTCGCATCGTTTCGTCTCTGCGTCATTTCATCTCATTTCATATCAAATTATATATCATTCGATTCCTCTCGTTGAGAGAAGTTGAATGGTACCATATTATTATCCGGCGACGCTTTTAAAAAAAGTTACAGCCCAAGAAACATGGTACTGAAATGGCATTTCACGAGGCATTATTTAAATGGCATTGTAATTCTAATAATTTTTTACTGACATAAAATGGTCTTGCAAGTGTATGGGGCATTTATTGTATTGAAACCGGAGAGAAACGCCATCACAATGACGCTGACGAAGCCAGGCCGAGAGAATGCCTTAAATAGTGAAATTAAAAAGAGGACGGCACAGGAATTAGTGTCGGCACCCCGGAAAGATATAAGAAAGTGTCAAAAAAAGGTCACCCTTTGGTTTTCAAAAAGAGTTTCTTTTGCAAGTAGCGCCAACAATATGGGCAAATGAAGGAAAAATACGAATGACAGGGGTTAGGGAGTAAAAGAAGTAAAGGAGGACCAGAACTTAGAGCAGTTAAATCATGGCGTATAGCGAAACGCGCCGTCTAAAACGCGAACTAAGTACGGGCATTTTATAACTTAGATTGCCCGCTTTGAAAACCCGTGTGGGGGGCCCTTTTAATTAAGACTTAAAAAGAAGGGATTGATGTCTCTAATAACAAAAAAGAGACTAAAATTTAAAAAATTAAAAAGATCCCGCTTATGCTTTTCAAAGCGGACACTAAACTACAAAAGTGTCTAAGAAAGTAAACAAATTGACAAAAAAAAAAACCTGTTGGCGAGTACTCCCAAAAGGCATTGATAATCCGTGCCGAATAGTGCGTAGTAAATTCGGATAACCAATGGAGAGTAACGCCAATTCCAAGCCAACTTGGGCAGTTGGCAGCAAACGGAATACATCCAAATGTCATCGCAATGTTTCTTTGGGCTGTAACTTTTTTTCGGATAATAAATATGATACCATTCGACTTCTCTCAACGAGAGGAATCGAATGATATATAATTTGATATGAAATGAGACGAAATGACGTAGAGAGATCTGAGTGGTCACAGTTCGGAATGTTCTCTTGTAAGCTAAGTAAGTGATTTTTCTTTGTTCTCTTTTAATGTTCTTATCGTCCTTGGTTTCTCATCTTTGGTCATGCCATGTCAAAAAAATATTTAACCGTCCAGTTACATAATCATTAACCTAATTAGGTATTTAAGAATTCTTAGCTATTTTTTAACTGTTACTAGAAAACTTGTTTTTTAACATTTTCAAATTTTGAATATTTGTTTATTATTTGCGTAACATCTTTTAACGTTAAATATTTCTTAAGAAATTTAAGGAAAAGAAGAAATATAATTTGTTTTCAAAAATAAATTACATTGCAACAAGAATGTGAAATATCGCAACGGATTTTCGGGATTAAATAATTTTTTCAGAGGGTTTCATGTATAATGGCATGACAAACTCCGGGATATGGCAAATCAGCGGTAACAGATCCATGACCGGCTCATTACTAAAGCCTGCGGTTTTTACAAGCTTTGTAAGGAAAAAAAATAAAAAATTTATTAAATTGGCTAAGTTGAGAAATGACGAAAAACACATTTTTAGCGCGAAAATTCTTAGTTTGAACGTAACTATTTGTCACTAAAAATCACTATTTTGGCGTTTTTGTCACTAAAATAGTAAACTCCTATTTTTGGATTTTGTAAAATTTTTTAAAATGCAATAAAAAAGAAAAATACACCCCTAAGGATCGGTCTAAATAATTTCAAAATTTACACTTTTAAGAATAGACTTTTTCAAAGCCAAAAGTGGCCTAATTTTTTTTTTCACTATTTCGTCACTATTTTGGACTTTTTGTCAATTTTTGTAACTATTTTGGCATTTTTTCACAAATATTTAGTTAACTATTTTTAGATTTTCCATCACTAAAAGTCCCTGCCCTACTCATTACTAAGCCGTGGTTTTATCTTGAAGGCATTGTTTTCTACGAAAAAAACAGAGTTTTAACAGAAAAAGACGAGAAGATCCCCATAAAAAGGAAACTATACATTCAAGAAATGGGTAAAAAATATGTTTTTTGACTAAAACCAAAGATTATTAAAAATGTGAAAATTACTAATTTTAAAGATAATTTATTAAAGACTTATTAAAACTTTCTCAAACAGGGCACTGTTGTTAAAAACCTCAGTAAAGATGCCATGAGAAATGGGAAAAATATAATAGGGAAAACAATTAAAATTTCTTTTTAATTAAAAATTAAATCTAGAAATTGGCATGACAAAAAAAACCGAATAAAACTATATAAAAAACACCAAACATGCTAACAAAAAACAATTTGAATCAATATGCACTATAAATCTCCTAACGAAAATATGATAATGGTGATTATTCGACCCAAAACTAAGGTACTCAAAAATATAAAATTATATGCCTTATAAGGAAGAAAAAACTATTAAATTAAATTAAGGAGAATCCTAATAAATTAGACAATAAATTTAAAGATAATGTAAAGCTCAGCCAACTAAAAATTAATAAATAAAAAGTTACTATTTTTCTTCAAATTTAATTTCATTAATTCGTTAATGAATAAATGATGAATTAATTTTATCGGGGTATGCTATAGCTTCAACAATGTGCAATGGAAGCGGCAAATGTATGATACTTTATGATTTTATTCCTTGAATATGATTTTTCCAGAGATTAATCCTTAAATTTCAAACATTCCGTACGTAATACGATAAAAAAAACAAACAACAAAATAACATCTTAATTTAGATAAAGAATTAGTTAAATTAATAAATCATAAATGAGTTGTCATTGAGTGTTTTTATGATTAAAACAATGTTTTATACTTAAAAAGATTAAAAAATTAAATAATTTAGAATCATTTATTTCTAAGAAAATTTAGCAGAAAAATAATTGTTTGTGTTTTCTTAAATGATAATGATCGTTGTTTTTAAAAAAATTATATTTTTAAAAATTTTTAACATGAAGAAAGATTATTAAATGGTTTGAGTGCCATGCACTCACCAAAATGCCAAAACCCAAGAAATAAGAGCTATTAAACTTATATAAAAAATATAAACAAAAATCCGAAAAAGTAATTAGATTACTTACAGAGCTTCCTACATAATAGAACAAATTATTGCACTCAAGGTAATTAATAAAATACTTTCAGAATGGATGAGAAGTAAACAAAATTAAATATTCAAATAATAAATTATTAAATCATAATATATGGTGCTTTTAAAAATTAAATACTTTTGCTAAGGAAGGGTATTAATAATTTTAAACAAAGGTTATAAATTAATCAGATTTTATTTTCCCTTTACATAATGATGCCAAATTAATTTTTAATTTATCAATATTTTGAAATAAAAAAAAGTCTTCGATATATGCACAAAAAATTTGAATTTTTCTCAAGTTCGGTAAAAAATAGATTTAACATAAAGTTACTCAGATATAAGTGTAAAGGTGTAAATTTTAAATGTATTCTTTTAAATGGTTTGCTTTTTTTTAAGAAATAGCAAAAAAGTTGGCGCTTTAAAAAAAATAAATATGCATATCAAAATAAATAAAAAATACACGGAGAAAATAATTAGATTAAATTGGCTATTAAATATAAAAAAACATGATGATAATTAAGAAGATTAATTTCTGGGCCTACTAATGTGTTTATAATTAAAAATAAGCCTTATTAATATTTATAAAATCCCGGGAAAAAAAGACCAGAGAACTAACTTTTCTTCAGCACTTTCTATATTAAAATAAATTTAGTTCTAACTTTTATATTCTTGAATATGCGTATAAATGTATTATAATTTAAATGAGATGTGAAAATACAAACAATTAGCAATAATATTTCTAAAAAGTGAGCAAATTATAAAATGCATTGAGTTTGTTTTGCCATTATAAAAAAAGACAACGAACGATTAAATTAAATTAATTTTTCATGAAGATACATCTTCACAATATTAAATTTGAGAAGAAAGTACAATCTCAATCTATATGACAAAATCAATGAATGTTCAATTTTTTCCTAAAGAAGTAAAAGTTCACTTCATCAGAACATCCAAACCAAAAAATTTGATTTTGTGATCAAAAATCAGAACATTTTTTAAAATGCGATTCCAAAGCTTTAAAGAACATTTTTATTCAATAAAATCAACTATTTGCAGCATTATTACTGTACGGCAGTTTTTTTTTTTAGCTGTTGAGCTTTGAAATTAGACAAAATTTTTAATTTCGATAAGGTGAGGGTCGGCGCTGCCGATAGGCGCCGCCAGGAAAATTTTCGAAAATTTTAGTGTATTTTGGTAACAGATCTTGCACCAAAAACAACTGTTTTTCAGATTTTTGAGTACTTTTCAAGAAACCCTTAAGGAATGGGGGGGGGGGCGGTGGTGCCGATAGGCGCCGCCGGAAAAATTTTTTTGATTTTATCCTTTTGCAGCAATATTTTTTAAAAGGAAATCGATAAATTATAACGGCCGAATATTTTTTAATTTAGACCTTACTTTAACAATTTTCTTTTGCATCGACACAGAAGATGTGGCGAAATTGATCGATCAATTGTACGAATGTTGAGGTTCGTAAAATTCGGTTTGCTTGCATGATTTGTTCCATTCACAGAGCACATTTTTTCGAGAATTAACTTTGTTAGCGAAAAATTTGTAGAATCTTTTTTTGTTTGCTTAAAAAAATAAATTCTAATTATCACAATAAATTAAATTATGAAAAAACGAGGTAATTTAACCACCTCTCACCCTCCCTCCCCTACATTCTCTCTCGCTAGATTTACTAAAACATTTTACCAATTTTCTTTTTTCCACCATATTTTTATTCTATGGGTACAATCTCAAAAAATTCAATTTATTGGTTGAAATTGCAAATGAGATACATTTCCAATTTTTTGGGGGTAAAACGCAAAGATATTTATTTTTTTAATCAGAAATATTAAATTTTGCAAAATCTCGACATTTTTTTTTATTTTGATGGGATTTTTTGATAAATTACAAGAAAAATTTTTTTTAGGGGAGTATTTTTCGTTTTATTGCATTTTACTTATGAATTTTTTGAAAAATGTCAAAATATGGAAATATGGACATAAATAGAGAAATATGGAAAAATATGGAAAATGGATATAGATGTCCATCCTAGAAGCTTCAACCCAAGCTAAAAACATGTTTTTCGTGCGTTTTACGCCTCCCACAGTCCAGGAAAAAAATATGGATTTCCAAATAATTCCCAGCCCTAATCCTTGGTTTCTCTGTCTCTTTAACATGAACTTTCTCATATGCTCTCTTTCTCTCTCCACTCTCTGTCATTGACCTTATCTCTAGGTATTTTATCCTTTTGACTTTTTTTCTCTCTCTCTCTCTTTTCCTTTGATCTCTAAACATCAATAATTAATGACAAAAGAGCATCAGTAACTTGCCTCTGCTGGAGAAAGCTTTTTCCCATAGTGACATTTTGAAGTTTTTCGATTTTGCATCCTCTGCCTCCCGTTTACCCATTTAATTATCTTTCGTTATTCCATGTGAAAAAAAAAGTTAACCGTCAAAAAATTCAAAAGCACGACCTTAATTGGGACCTGTTAACAAATTTTTACATATAATCTTATTAAACGATTTTTTAACTTTTACTAGAAAATTTATATTTTAATTATTTTCAAATTTTGAAAATTTGCTTATATGCATATCACCTTTTAACCTTATTATTTCTTAAGAATTTAAGGAAAACATAACTATAATTTGTTTTCAAAAATAAATTGTATTGCAACACCAATGTAAAATAATCGCGACGGATTTCCGGGATTAAAATAATTTTTTCAGAGGTTTCATGTATATTGGCATGACAAACCCCGGGATATGGCAAAATCGACGGTAACAGATCCATGCCCGGCTCATTACTAAACCCTGTGGTTTTATCTTAAGGGCATTGTTTTCTACGAAAAAAAACAGATTTTAAACAGAAAAAGAAGAGCAGATCCCCAATATACAGGATATATACAAACCTTGTAACGAATAAAAATAAGAAATTTTATTAAATAGGTTATTTCCTTAAAATTGAAAGAATTTATTTAAATTATCTTTAAATGTTGATTAATCTTGTCAAGAAAATAAACTTTTCGCTTTGAAGAAATTTTTTCTTATTAACTCATTTTTATTAACAAATTTTTAGCCAGTGGCAAAAATATGTGCAAAGTATATACCAAAATATATAAAATGTGGCTTAGGCTTTATTTGCCGAAATCCCAAATTTATTTTTTTATAAATAGATCTAATACGTAAATTTTTGAAGAGAAAGATCTTTTGGGCTTCTTTTGCGGATTCGCAAAATAATTGCAAAAAAAAAAAATAAAAATTTGGGCTTGACTAATTTTTCCGTCAGAAACGAATTTATTCAAAATATGTAAAAAGGAACCTATACATTTAGAAAAATGGGTAAAAAATATGTTTTTTGACTAAAACCAAAGATTATTTAAAATGTGAAAATTACTAATTTTAAAGATAATTTATTAAAGACTTATTAAAACTTTCTCAAACAGGGCACTGTTGTTAAAAACCTCAGTAAAGATGCCATGAGAAATGGGAAAAATATAATAGGGAAAACAATTAAAAAGTTCTTTTTAATTAAAAATTAAATCTAGAAATTGGCATGACAAAACACAACCGAATAAAACTATATAAAAAACACCAAACATGCTAACAAAAAATAAAATAAACAATTTGAATCAATATGCACAATAAATCTCCTAACGAAAATATGATAATGGTGATTATTCGACCCAAAACTAAGGTACTCAAAAATATAAAAATTATATGCCTTATAAGGAAGAAAAAACTATTAAATTAAATTAAGGAGAATCCTAATAAATTAGACAATAAATTTAAAGATAATGTAAAGCTCAGCCAACTAAAAATTAATAAATAAAAAGTTACTATTTTTCTTCAAATTCAATTTCATTAATTCGTTAATGAATAAATGATGAAATAATTTTATCGGGGTATGCTATAGCTTCAACAAATAAGAGCTATGGAAAAAATCATAATAATGTTATTGCGCTTATTCATCTTTACTTTAAATAATCCGAAACACATGAAATCCCCAAAAAGGCAGGATTCAGCCTAGGAAGACTTTTGAAAGCCGTGTACACGTATGCTTATAAGGGCAGAGCGATCAATGTGCAAAGGGCGCGGCAAATGTATGATAATTTAAAAAACTATTCCATGAATATGATTTTCCAAAAATCATTCCTTAAAACTTTTATAGATTTTTCAAACATTTCGTAATAGGATAAAAAAAAAAACAACAAAATAACATCTGAATCATCATTCCTATTCCTTAAAATAATGTAATATAATCAAAGATTAATGATTTAAAAAATGTATCGGAATTAAGAAAAAAAAAATTATATGATATAAAGCCAAATGACTAACCTTTTACCATATGAGTCACATCACAACATGAATAAAAAAAAATAATTTTCAAAGAAATTTTTTATATAAAATCCGAATGCCATATTATAAAAGATGACAGTTAAAATTTTCCCATAATACAAGCCAGGCTTCGTTGTTTTAAAAAAACAAATATCTTTCACTTAAAAAAAGATTTTTAAAAATCTCGTAAAATAAATTAAAATAATTATTCTCATAATAAATTAAATAAACATGAAGCGAGCATAAAAATTAAAACCAAATAAAGAATGAATAAAAGGAAAATAAAGATATATCCCGAGAAAATAATATATGATGAGAATTATAAGATTAATTTTTCTGGGACCTAATGTGTTCAATAAATTTGTCAGATTAAATACTTTAAAGAAAAAAATGACTTAATTGGTTGCAAAAATCTCATTATGCAGATAAAATATAGATACGAAAATAATAATACTTATTAAATAAAATATGCAAGCAACAAATAGCTGGTAAATAATTTAAAATAAAGGTTATTAAAATATTAACGAAATCTGGGCTAAATGATTAAAAACTTATGTCTTATTAAGCATGAGTTATATTTAAAAAAAATTACTCCAAACTTTTATCTTCTTGAATATTCGTATAAATGAATTATAATTTAAATTTAATATTTCTACTAAAATCTTTCAATGCAATTTTATACAGTATAATGAAACTATTTGTATTTACTTGTAAATATATTAAATTGAACTAAAAGTTTTATTAAGTTAATAAAATACCAAAGGGGCTAAACACAGGTGTAAAAATAAGAATAATTAACAATAATTTTTCTATAAATTCCAATTAAAATATATAAAACGTATAGTGAGCAATTATAGAAGGCATTGAATTCGTTTTGCCATTATAAAAAAGACATCAAACTTAGAAATTATAAATATGACAATTTAATGATAATTAAATTTTTCTTGAAGATACTACTTTACATATTAAGGATTAAATGAAAACAGCATCGCTATAAATTTTTCATTTACAGAACATGACCTTTTTGGCTTATTTAGCTAACGAAATGTAATTAAAAAAGAGACAATTGAAAGCAAAAAACATAGCCGAAATTATATTTAAGTATGCTTAAAGCATCATATTTGACCATAACTTTTCTTTTTTTTTATTTCTAATTATTTCAGTAAATATGATCATTGAGTCTTTTAAATATGCATTCATATTTAGGTCTTCTCTTACGTTGTTTTTCTTGATCCATTTTATTATTTGTGCCTTATTTTTTCCTAGTAAATATTGGCTTTTTAAAAATTCCTTTTCTAAGTTGGTTTAAAGAATTTTCATTTTCTTATTATTTATATTTGACTAAGCACGTCGAGTGTGATAAAAATGACAAAATAAATTTTTTTTAATGAAATTTTTTTAAAATAAATATAGATTCAATTTTAACGAAGAGGCACTCATTAAGTTTGCCATGTTGCCACTCACGACAAACTTTTCAACAATTGAAAAACCTGTGACAATATTTAATATGATAGTGATGATTATGATCGGTTATATTTCTTTTTGTTGTTATTTGGAAGGCCAACGGGCAATATTTAATACGTTAATTTAATGATAGTTTTTTTTTTGTAAAATTATTTATGGCAGCTTAAATGATTTTGGAAACCAAATTAACAAGTTGGTTGCTTTAGTGAACGCTTGAAATTATCTTAAAAATAGGGGATATTATAAAAAAAATATAAAGGTTGATATAAATGATAAGAATCAAACAATTATGATGACCGCAATTACTTTCTCATCGCCATTTATAATATGCGTTTAACCCTAGTTATTCTTTTAGAAATTAATATAATTATAAAAATGGAATTGGTTTTGTAAGAAATAAACAAAAATATGGTTTTGAGTTACAATTAGAATATTTTTTCATCCGACAGCGAGAATAACAAATTACCCCCGAAGTTCAAGATTCTATTAAACAGAAAGAAAGTATATAATAAATGGTTTAAATAAATATCATTTTAGAAATTATGACGCCCTAATTCATAAACCAATTTTAATTAAAACAAATTAAAAAATGATCAAGTTGTAAATAAATCGGCTGTTTACTTATCAGCCCAAATGTTAATTTTGTGGATATTGATAAAAACATAAATAGAAAATATTTTTATCATGCAATTTTATTTAAAACAAAAATGTTGCGGTTAGTAAAATACGGTTAAAAAAAACAAAATATGCGCATAAAATATGCTCGAAGGCGCCGACAGGCGCCGCGTAAAAATTTTTTTTTCATTCCATGTAATTTTTATCGATAGTTTTTAGCAATTGCAAACTTCAATTTTCACAAGATTTTCCGCGATGACCATTCGAGAAATTTTTTGAAAATTCAAAAGTTGTTTTCTAATTGCCAAATAAAGTAGGATTTAAGCGGGTGTTTTTTAGAAAAAGTTCCTCTTTGGTGTATACTTTTTCAAATTTTTAAAGCCGCTATTCAGGGTCAGAGGTCTGTTTTAAATTTTTGCATTCCAAATGACTTTTTTAATTATAATGTTCTCAAATTCAACGCAAAAAACGCGAACTTAAAAAAAAAATACCGCCAACCGAAATCATATTTAGGAACAAAAGATATGCCATCATTTCTTTTTAATATTTTAGTAATAAAGGAAAAAAAAATTAAACCAATTTTTAATCGGAAAATATTACTATTATAATTAACGGATTAAATTTCAAAGAAATAAAAATTTCAATAATTTTTCTGCATTAATTTTATTGACTTGATCAGATTGATTTAAACAATTTGGCATGCTAATTTTTTTTAATTGCAAAAACTATTTACAGAATTTATTTGTAAATATTTAAAAAACAATTCTTTTTTGCAATAATCCAATAAGTGCACAATTAATGAAATAAGCTAATAAAGCCTATCAATATGGAAAATAACCTTTCTAATTAAATGACAGATATGTATATTTCTGCTTACCGATCTGTTTGAGACACTAAATTTTTGGGTGACCCAAAAATCTAGCAGTAGAAATCTCGGCGGAACAAAATCTCGACGCCAAAATTTCAGAAAAAATTCATTCATGTGTCAAACCAAAATTTACAGAAAACACACAGCAGACGCAAAATATACCGTTTTGACATTCTTAAGAAATTATTAAAATTAATTAATAAATATATTTTAGAAAATAAACTTATTATGCATTAACGGATTTTTTTTAAATGAAATTTGGTCAAAAAACTTTTGGAATCTTGGTAATTGTACCGCATTTCAGTGGAATTTTCAACGCTTAAAGCACGATAAATTCTGATCAGATTTAAATACGCAAAATATATTTTTTAAATTTTCAATAAATATTTAAAATAAATTAAATCATAAATATTCAGAGAAATATAATATAAATTAATTAATAAAAAATAAAATCAAAATAAATAATAAAAACCCGTTCTTGCGCGTAAAAACGAATCATGACATAAATAACGGTAAATATTATATCAAGAAAATAAAAAGCACTAAGAATGTTAATGACACTGATTGGCTGTCAATGAAAAAAACGATATAATTTAAAAATGTCGTAAATTTATATTTAAAATAATTTACACGCAAATTGTAACAGTGTGCCAGCGTTAACACCAAGCTAACGGTAATAATAACCTCGGCATGGGTCCAAAATAAATTCGTCACGAAAAAATTGCCATAGTGATATGTCTTGCCAGTCAAAAACTTTTGTTGAATGGCTAAAATCATAATTTGGGAACCTCACAAACCATTTTATTTTTCTAAGGATATTAACTAATTTAAAATGAATGTTTAAAAATGATGAAAAATAAAATGATGTATATTATATTTTTATTGATTGTATAAATTATTTGTATTTTATTATCATTTAAATTTTCAATTTAATAATAATTCCAATTAATTTTCAAAAATCTTTTTTCTAACAAAATAAGAACGAAAATGAAAATCAATAATTCCGAAGAGAACAACAATATTTGCCGAAAAAAAAAAGATTTATTTACATAACTAAAAAATTACGCAATTATTTACGGAAAAATGACTAATTCTATAAACTTGCTTATATGGGCATTAAGAAAATAATATAAATGAAGGACCATTAAAATTAATAAAACAATTAATTTAATATTATTCATCTTTTCAGCGAGATTTGAATTTCGAATAAAGATACAATATGACAAGTGCCGAAAATTGAAACAAATTATCCATGGGTTTAGATTTGACACTGAAAGTGGCAGATGGATTTAGATGTTAAATTATTTTGATTAATCACATTTATTACACCATTTTATGAGATTTGAGATTTCGCCCCGACATTTCCATCATAATTTACTACTGCTACACCACTATAGGACCACCATTTTCAATAATATTTCATTTTAATCACATTCGCCGATAAATTTGCTCCAATAACCAACCATGAAAAATCACGAAATATAAACCTGTCCAAACCAATTATTGTGTTAAAGAACGGGAAGCATGAAAGTTAAACAAAAATATTAATGTATAAAATTTATTAAATAAATTGTTTACGCAATAACAAAAGTCCCGCATTTAAATTCAACAATTTAATTTTATAGTAAAAAAATATTAAAAAACCAAAACCAGAAGAATTATATTGAAAAATATTGATATTTTTACATGTTTTTTTTAATATTTAAAAATACCCAGAAATGAAACAAAAAAATATTAAATTAACTCTTATGAAATTGCATGTTTATAGTAAAATTTAAATTTTAAAAATGGAAAGTTTTTGAAATTATACTCGATATTTCTGCCGGAAATACGCGAAAGATGGATTATTAAAAATCAGCGTAACCAAGGTAAATTTTGAGTAAAAGTTATATTGTCCACGCAATAACAACGCATCGTATTTCATTTAACAAGCTAATTAAAAAAAAATAATATTAAAAAAAACCAACCCAGAAGCGTATTTTGAAAAATTTTGATATTTTACATTTTTTAATATATTTAAAAATGCTCAGAAAATAAACTAAAAATAAAGATTAACAAAACTCGACTAAATTAAAAAAATATATAGCGAATATCGGTGGTTTGGGTGCTAATAACTCTTGATTTGTTTCAAATAAATTATTTACTAAAAACCCGTCTTTTGATATCCGCTCAAAATCGACTAAATAAACACTTAAAAAATGTAATTATAAAAATGTAAGCCTTTTTGTTTTTGCTGTTTTTGGCTCTGGTCCCCTCTATATTATGTTTAGCTATTTAAATATAGTAATTATCATTAAAAAATAAAATTATATAATGAAATTTCATTTAAAAATTTCCCTAACAGATGTTGACTACAAAATGGTCAATTTTAAAGAATTTCTCGCAAAAAAAAACATAATTCTTTTAGATCGAAAAGCCAATTTTAAAATATTCACATAAATAACATTTTTACATTTTGTAAGAAAATGCCGCTTTCAAAAGGCATTTTGTAAAATAAAGGCATTTTCGATTTTCTAAGAAGCTAGGCCCATTTCAAAGGAATTACTTTGATACGGTACGGTGCTGGTGCATTTCTTAAATTCCGCCACCTATGCGCGTTTCTTAAACCATTTTAGTGAATTTTTGTATAAATCATGTCATAACTTAGCTCAGAAGCAACCAGATTAAATTATCTTGGAATCATGCGATAGGTACTGGTTAGCTCTATCAGCCATACTAATTTCAGAAAGTTTCATTAACTTTTGAAAAAATAGCGGCCAAAAATGAGAAAAATATCTATAACTTTCGACAAGGTTAACTAATTCTTTTGGAATTTAGCAAGCAATTAAAGCTATTTAAAAGTTAAGTATGATACTAAGTTTGCTTAATTTGGTTCGGTCTAAGAAAAGTTATGGCTTGATTTATTTGAGAATTCAGTAAAAATGACGGATTTACGAAATGTGCATCGGTCACGGAATTTACGAAACGCGCCAGCACGTTTCAAAACAACATCGTCAACGAATTTCAAATATTTATTAAGAAAAAATAATATTAATTCCCATTTTAAAGAAAGATACAATTAAATTAACTAAAAAATATTATTTAAAAGAAAAATACACAAGTTAATTAATTAAAAAAAAATAAAATTTTAATAAAATCTTTAAAATTTTATTAAAAATAATATTTTATTCTATTCAAATTAGAAATGCCACATTGAGCCCCAAATTGGTGTTATGCTGAACAAAAAACATTGGGTTCGAGCCTGAAATCAAGGAGGCCACCGTCGTAAGCAAACAACAAACAAATTGTGATGAAAGAAAATATTCTTTTCAGATTGCATCGCCCATCATCCATCGTTAATGACATGGTCATCAAACTATTTTTGTTAAAAAATTAATTTTTGTTTATTCAAATTTCATTTAAAATAATTATTTAAGCAGAACTTTGATGGAACAAACCAAAACCCAAATAATTTATAAAATATCTGATAGTAAAACAATAATGTTTACCTAAAAAATTTGCTGAAAATTTTAATTCATATTTTTGCCAATAATATACGTATAAGATGATGACATGAGCATTATTTAAAAAAGTTTTAAGCACATATAAACCGGGGTTCAGTGCCAAAGAGCAAAAAAAAATTAACAAATTATTTTATCATTATATAAAATGTATTGAGGAATTAAGATAATTTTGTTTGTTCAAAATAAAAAATGAACTAAGAGATAAAAGTAAACAATATTAAAATGTTATTACTACAGATATATTAATAATTAAAATATAAATTAATGATTTTTAAAATAAAAGTATAAAATACAGTCTTGTAATCAATCTTTCAATTTTATTACCGAAATAAGGAGCAGATCCTACCAATTAAATTACTTATCAATTACAAAAAATAAAAACACAAAGTAATTAAAAAAAAATTGCATAGAGGACGAGAAGAATTCTTGGATAATTAGGCTTAACAATGTGATTGAATTTTAAAATGGTATCTAAAGGAAAAGTAAAAAGCTGGTCATTAAAATTTCATTCGTTTTAAATTACAAAAAAAATAAATAAAAATTATAGTAGCCGAATAAATTGATAGGTTCATGAAAAACTGCTAATACAGTAAAAATAGCAACAATCAAAAAACCTTTATTCTTTTTTTAAGTAATAAAGAAAATAAATTGTTATAAAGTTTAAAAAACTCAAAAATTCATTTGTTTAATCTCAAATATAAGAAAAATGCCATCTTTAACAAGAACCAAAAATTATACAAAAAAACAGTAAGTAAAATAAACAAATATAAAACATAAATATTAAATTTAAGCCCAAAAAAATAAAAAAGTATTATTAATACCATTTTTTTATTTTTTATAATAAATAAGATTAAAAAGAAATTTAATAAAAGCCATAAATAACATATTCAATTAGAAATTAGATTGCGAATTATTACGAAATACAATGTAAAAAATCTTTATAAAAATTAAAAAAAAAATAATTATATAATTTAAATCTAGTGCAACAATTATTTATGTGGCTAATTTCGTTATCGCGCAAAAAACAGAAGCGGCAAGGGCCATGACTCAATTTGACCAGATTTCGACAAAAAAAAATTTATTAATTAGCCTTAAAATAATCAACTTCATTAATCTGCCATAAAAAATGGTGGTATTTAAATATCAAAAATTTTATTATGCAAAAAACAAATTAGAATTTTAGAAGTTTAATTTTATCATTTTTGAGTTTTTTTAGTCCCTGGATTTAAATGTTTAATCATAATTTAACAACTTTGTTTTTTAATATATTAGAATACAGCAGGTACGAAAATACTTAATCAATTAAAGAAATAAAATTAAAAAATAAAACAATAAAACAATAAAATTCAAGAAGAGAGAAACGAACTAAACTCACGACAAAACGCCTCAATCCCCCAATGATTAGAATGCATGTGATGGGTCGTTTCCCCACCATGGGCGTGCGACATTTTTATATTTTTTTTTAAAAATTCGTCTCATAACTAGGGCCCGGATTTTTAGTAAAATTAAGGCAAACAATTTTATTCACTGTTTGCAGTTACAAATGAGGTACATTTCGAAATTTTTAAGCAAATCCTTTTCAATATATTAATAAAATTTTTTATTATAAAAAAAAAATTTTTTGAGAAATTTTTTGGGTTTGAAAAAGTCCTTCTACGGGGGTATATTTTTCTGAAATTTTTTTGGTCGATTCTTAGGGGTGTATTTTTTGTTTTTATTGCAGTTTTGTTAATAATTTGGACAAAACGCCAAAATAGGGATAAAAACTTATTTTAGGGGCGAACACTCAAAAAGGGATTTTTAGGGGCGAACGTCCAAAATAGGGATTCCTAGGGTCGGATAGGGGCGTTAAAACGAAAGTTTTTCGAACAAAAAATGTGTTTTTCGTGCATTTCTCGTCGAGTTAAAGCCGCAGAAAAAATAAGTAAAAACCTAAGAATCCGGGCCCTACTCATAACTTATCTCAAAAGAAACTCATTTAAACAAATTTGGTATTGTTAGATAGTTACTGATTAATTCTATTAACTATTCAAATTCCCGAAAATTAAGTGTGCCGGGAAGCCCATACATCTGAGAGCCCGTCTTATGGAATTCCTACATTTGGCTATAAAATGAATGACCAAGTTAGTTTAATGTTCTATTTTTGGAATTCATTTCCGAATTTCACTTTCCATCTGGGCATATTGCTTGGTGCGGTATTCAATATTTTTGCGATTTTTATCTCACTCATTTTTGGATTCTTCCATTTGATTTCCCAATATTGTTTCATTTTCTCATTTTCACTAATTTTTTTTGGGCCGTTTATGCTAAATTGTTTCTTCCAATTCTGAATGGTTGTGTAACGTACTCCGATTTTTTTACTAATTTTGGTATAATTTTTGTCCCATTACGTTTTTGAATATTTTCCTTTTTGTTTGTATTCATAACTGAATTACTTTTAGTTTTTTCTCTTCATTTTTATTTTGATCAATTATTGTTTAATCAATGCTTTTTTCTTGTAAATTTTCAACTTTCATTTCCTCCTTTCCTTGGTGCTGGTGCGTTTCTTAAAAACTGCCATGCATGCGCGTTTCTTAAAACTGCCAATTTCACTGATTTTTCGACTAAGTCTTATCATAACTTTTCTCAGAAACAACCAAATAAAACACACTTGGTATTGTAAGATAGCCCTTGAATTGCTCTATTAGCTTACTAAATATCAAAAAATTTCATCAAGGCTTAAAAAAGATGGAACCAAACAAGCACAAAAAATTACCATAACTCTTGAATAAATTAATGAAGTTTATTGAAATTTAGCAAGCTAATAGAACAACTCATTGGCTATTTTTCAATACCAAGATTGTTTAATTTGGTAGCTTCTGAGAAAAGTTATGATAAGATTTAGTCGAAAAATCAGTGAAATTGGCAGTTTTAAGAAACGCGCATGCATGGCAGTTTTTAAGAAACGCGCCAGCACCCTTTCCTTCGTCCCATCCTTCACCAAAAAATTCAACAAATGATTTTCGATTTTTTTATTTCTGATTCAATTTTGTTAATTTTGACGATCAAATAAATTAACAAAATGAATATTGCATACCTTTTCATTTTACAAACATGAGTCATTATTACTTTTTAAAAAGTTACGAATTTATTACGAAAATTCAGGATCATGAAAATCCCCATGGAGTAGTAATTTATCATGGAGTCGATGCTTTACAGGAATAATCATCGACATTCAGGCTTTCAAAGGCTCTTTACACTTGATAAGTTCAAAATTTTCATAAAGGAAATAAATTTTGGACTTCATTTTTTAAAAACTTAATCAAATTTTTTGTTTTTTGCGTCTGAGAAAAAAGTATGTCCAATTTTGTCTAAAAATTTATAAAAATGGCGGATTTAAAAAAGTAAACAGCACCGCTTTATTTTTTGACTTTAATACTTTGAGGTGAGTGATTGATTAATCGAGAAAATGTAAAGCATTTTTCATCCCGTATTAGGGAAATTTGATATTTTCGTTATTAACAGAAATATTTAGTAAAAAAAAAAATGAATAAATAAATTTATTGGAGAAAGAACTGTTTGTTTCGCATTTTACAGATAGAAAATGGAGGAATAAATAAAAAGAGTAGCAGCAGCAATTTATTAATGTGAATTGATTAATATATTGAAACCATGAAATACTTTTTTATTTTCTGATTCAATTTTTATCGTGAAGAAATATAATCTTTTTGAATAATATTTTTTTTTTGGTGGGTTTTTATTTCCAATTAAGTTAAATTTAAGGTCATGAAAATTTCTTTCATTATTGGGATAAAAATTGCTTTAAGTAAAAAATAATTCTATTTCAAAAAAAAAATTATAATGAATTTTACAGAATATTTATCAAATATTTTTGTGAAAGAAAGCTTAAAAACTTGGTATGAATCTCTTCTTACAATGGCCGAGAAAATTTCTCCCCGATCATGAATTTGACTGAACCCTTAACATAAAGTCACGGCCCATTAAAGGTCAGACAAAGTTTCAAAAAAAAAATTAGGAATTAAATGAAATTTCATAGATTTTTTCGAGGTGAGATATTTCAAGATGAAGTTTGGTTCGTTTTTTATGCTTAGCAAAAATTTATCTGAGTGAGATTTTGTCAGCGCGTCCTCTATTTACACAATATCTAAATCAGGGTTGCCATTCGTACTTTATTTCAAGATACGTACTTTATTTTCGGCCTTCATGCTTTGAAAATTTGAAGGCTTACTTTATTCCAAAGATGTACTTTGAAAACGGCTTTTTGCCCAAAAATGTAAAAAATGTTAGTTTTTAAGCCAAAATCCATTAGCAGATCACCAAATTGTCAAAAATTTCGCCGGCGGCGCCTATCGGCACCGCCTTGGTGTGTACTTTGAATTTACAAATTTTCTCCGTTATGTACTTTGAAATCGCCTTGTATGTACTTTGAATTAGAGCTCAGGAGATGGCAACCCTGGTCTAAATAAAGCTATGCAATGTAAAAAAAAATAATACTTTTATATTATTCCAAAATTTCGATTTGGAAATAATATATGATTTTTAATATAGTCGCTTTAACTCAATTTATAAAAATTCCCCATTAATTTTGTCAAATCAATCAATTCATTGTGCAAATTCTCATTTTGAATATGGATGTGAATTTTAGAGATGGGAAATTTTTTGGTTTTCGCGCTATAAATTTTTCGATAAATTTTAGACGCTTTTCTAAAAAATGGTTAAGTTTGTTTTTTGTTATACCAAAAAAAATTGACCAAATTCCTTTGACTAAGAATTTTTTTTTTTTACTAAAATGCAAAAAATAATATATTTTAAAAACAAATTACTTTTTAGTGATTTCGGACGAAGAATTCAAAAATCCGGTAAAAATGAAGTGCAAATCTTGCGATGTAAAGCGAGAAAAAATTGGCAAAAATTTATAAAAAATATTTTCCAAAGGAATGAAACAACTTATGAAATAATAGAGCGATAAAGTTTGAAAATTTTTTTCTTCAAGTCCTTGTTAGCTTTTTATCCCGACTTTGGAAATTTCTAATTCTTAAACAAAATACAAAATTGTTTTTCATGATTTCGTTAAAACAATTCTAAATAAATAATAATGCCCCCCTTAATTCATTAAAAAAGTGAGTTATTAATAAAAACTCTGGATTAGCTGCGACTAATATAATAGTTCAAGATGGTAACTGCCGAGTTTTTTTGTTAAATTACAAAAAAAACTATTAATTTAACTCATAGAAGCAGCATGGCTTAAATATAAAAAAATTAATATAAAAAATGCCCCCTAGTAACTATAAAAAAAATAATGGGTATAAATTGCTAGCATTCAAATTTTTCATAACAAAAAAACAAAAACTGCCAAACTATAATTAACTCAAGTATTATATATTTATTCGGAAATAATAAAAATATTTCAATGAAAACAATATTTATTTATTAGATAAAATCAAATTATTGGCAAAAGGGTACCTTTTCAAAGTCCCAACAAGAAACGCTCGTTATCCGACATAAACCTTAATGTGTTAGTAGTTCTCGAGATCGAGGAAAGGGATATGTCTGTTCGCATCAAATAAAACACAAAATAAATGCCACTTTTTTTTGAAAAATAAAACTTAATTCAATGACAAATGCTGTTCTTTTCATTTATAACGAAGAACCTTTTCAAAAAGTCACAATAAATCGCCAAATAAGTGTAAAAAACGATTAAAAATTTAGTGAATATATAAAAAAATTTTGATTTATTTCATGGGTAAATTTAATACCAATTTACCATTAAAGTAATTAGATTTGAAATTAAAATTAAATACTTTTAAAAGGATAAAATAATATTTTAAACTGAATGGACGACGAGAATGAATACGTCAACAATTGCATCAACTCTTTTTGAACCAATTTTTTCTATCCTAATTTAATCAAAGAGAGTTCAAGAAGATATTTGGCAAATTCCCCAAATGAAACTTGTGGTTTTGATGCTGAAATAAAAGTTTGATTAATATTTTTTTACGATCAAATAAAAAAAACATATTAATGAAGCATAATATAGTAAAAACATAAATTATCAATTAAAAAAGTCCAAGAAGATCAGATCAAATTTTTAAAAATATTAAATATTCATAGTAGACCTAAAATCTCCTCATAAATACCTTAATAATAAAGTAAAATGCGAATCTTAGATGAAATTTCCAATTTTATTCCTAATAGTATAATAATGGTGTTAATGATTTCATGCAGGTTTATGACCGTAAAAAATACATGGCGGGGAATGCTTGCCCAAATAAAAGTTGGATTACTAAACAAAAAATTAATATTTTATGTATAAATGCATATTTATTACGGCTCGGATTTTTAGGTGCTAAAAATTAAAAAAAAAACCCTCTTAAAATTAGGTGATAAATGGAAAAACTCGGTCGAAAAAAGACTTACTCTGCTCTTCATAGTGAGCTTTTTTGTAAGGGTTCCTTCCATTTTTGCCAGAATTAAAATAAACGTTTTTATAGTATCTGGCGGTGCCTAAAGGCCAGTGTCCGGACTTGGGCGTTTTTCTCATACTCATACTCATACAATCATACCGACTTAATTGATTGATCCAAGTTTCCGATCTCTACAAATCAGTGATGGCATTCAAAATTTTTTTGATTATAATAAAGGTAATTTAACGTTAAACCAACGAAAAAATTCAGAAAATTAAAAAGTGCATCATATAAATAAACCCATAAACGAGAAAAAAAAAATTCAGTAAAAACTGGCAAGCTTTAAATAGCTTTTATATTGAAAGGTTTAATTGGGGTAAATAAATTGAAAAAATATTATCCTATATGAAATTCCTTTTAATTTAGAAAAAAAAGTTGATAAACTAATAGGTGTGTGGGAAGTATTTGTATAATAAAAAGATGAGATACAATAAAATATTTGAAATTATGTAGATAATTTTTTACATAATATAATAAATAAAAAAGATTAATATCACTATTTGAAAAGGACAATGCATTCAAGAATTGCAGGAAGTTCAATCTTTGCAATGAACATAGAACTTAAAACGGGGACATTGCTGTATTATAGAGAAAAATCCTTTTAAATATACTAGCCAAATTAAAAATAAAAATATGTTGATAAATAAAAAAATTCATATTTAAAATTAGAAAATAAGAAAAAAAATTAATATTATAATATGAATTTAGAAAAGGAATAATAATGAATTACAAAAAAGAGGTTGGAAGAATTTTTGCATTTACTTTAAAAAATGTCATTTACGTCCTACCATGTTTTTTTTTTTTTGTTAATTATGGGTTTTAGTAAATTTTTCTTACATTTTTGAATACTTTTTTAAATAAATACCTTTGACAAATTAAAGAAAAATCAAATAAATTGTCGATTAATAGTTTACCCAAAAATTGGTGATCTATCTAACAAGTAAATAAATATAGATTTTACTCTAGATTCGATCTTATAAAGCTAATAATTCAATACAAATAAATAATTGAAGCTTTAAATACAAGTAATATAAAAAATTAAAGACCAATAAGGAATTAGAATTCCACAACACGCCGCCAACTGGCACGTTGATAAACTTTTACCAATCTGCCGCCATTTTTAATTAGCAACGCATAGGCACTCAATAAGTTCATCCATGTTGCCACTAATGACAAACTATCTCAACGTAAACTCCTAAATAAGAAGGACAGGACACTTGGAAACTCTGTTGACAATAATTAATAATATGTGGTACTAATGATGATTGGTTATATTTATTTGTTGTTATTAGGAAAGCCTATGGGCAATCTTTAATATGTTAATTTATTGATAGGCTATTTTCTTTGTAAAATTATATTAAAAAATTAAATTCTTCTCAACAAAATAAATTTTAACAATAATACTTAAAAATTGAAGGCCTACTATGAAATCAATGATTGAATTTAAAAAAATTATCTTAAAATTAATGGATATTATTAGTACGATTGATATAAATAATAAACCAACAATTACCACTAAGTCAATAACTTTCTCCTCGGCTATTTATAAAATGAGTTTAACCCAATTTATTGTTTTAGAAATTAATTCAACTATAAAAATGAAATTAATTTAATAAAAAATTAAAAGAAAGTATGGGGTTAAGTTACAATTCAAATAATTTTTTAATCAGACAATGAGAATAACAAAATGAAAGGCGTAAATTTCAAGATTCTAAAACAGAAAGAAATTATATAAAAACTGATTTAAATAGAAAAAATAATATTCACAAAGTTAAATAAATTAATGCTCATTTACTATACTTTATTAAAGAAACAATAAACGAAATGTAACTAAATCTTTTGCATCAACATAGAAGACGTAGCTAAAGTATAGATCAATTATGCGATTGTTTTTATCTATTCATAAACCAATTTTAATTAAAACAAATAAAAAATGATCAAATTATAAAAAAAAAATTATATATAACAAAATGATATTACTTGAAAGAAAAAAAAAAATTAAAAATTAAAAATAAATAATAAAAATATCCAACAAAGACGAAATCAGCTGTTTACTTATCAGCCCAAATGTTAATTTTGTGGATATTGACAAAAACCTAAATAGAAAATAATTTTTATCATGCAATTTTATTTAAAAAAACGAACATGTTGAGATTAGTAAATTCGGTTTGGTAGCATGATTCTCCAATGGACTATTAAAGAAAATATAATTAAAATCACAACAATTTTGAACTAAAGGCGTTTAAAAATTAAATTTATCGAAAATACTGAAGCAATAAACTTACTCCAGAATATATGCATAAAGAAATTTAAAGGGTTCTAAACTTGCCTTAAAAGAAATTTAAGTTAAGAATTTTTAAAACATATTTGAGTGGAACATGATCATTTTTTGTACGGAATATAATCCAAGAATTGGACTTAAAAGTGAAGCATCTTATAAAAAAATCTTAAAAAATCTATGAAGTATTTTTTCAAATTTTTTTGTTTAATATTTTTGTTGATAGCCTGAATTAAAATTTATTAATGAAAAATTTTAAACAAAAATATAAAGAATTTCATCACAATTTTTAAAGAATTTATACAATCAGAGGATGAATAAAGAATTATCAAATGTAAATTTTAAAAAATGAAGCCAAATTCTATAAAACAAAATCCTTGTGGTATTTATTATGGGAAACAGTAAGTAGAATTTATTAAAAATGTATAAAATTCAAATATTTAAAATATTTATTACCTATTCAGGTTTTTTAACATTATCAAAATGCAAACGCAAAGCGTAAATTAAAAAAGTCTGCATAAACACAAAGACAATTTAACAAATTAAAGAAAAAGAAAATTCATGTGGCACCAAAATCAAGAATTCAAATAAGCAGAAAATTTTCCAAAATTAGGTTGCACTGTTCACTAAAAAATCTGTTGCCTTCACAAAATCTAAATTTTGTGCAATTAAATAAAATTTAACAATTAATAAAAGCGACCAAAACAGCCGAAACAATTATTATTTGAACACAATTACTTTGATTTTTAAAAATAAAAAAATAAATTACTCAACAACAGAAAAAGCAAACATTCCTTCGTTAATATTTTTGGTAATTTTGTTTTATTTGCACTAGGGTTGCCGAAATTTTTGATTTTCCGCCTTCCAAATTTTTGTTCACCATAATTCCGATTTCTGAATTTAGAAAAAATTTGGGCATGTAATTCCGATTTTCCATATTTTAAGTGGAAAATCGGAATCGGAATTCATTTGAAAATATAATAAAACCATTGGCCAAGCAGATACGGTCAATTTTCTTTTAGGCATGAGTTAAAAAAAATAATTTTGTTTAATGAAAAATCATTAAATACAAATACTGTGAGTAAGAATATTCTAAAAACCTACGGAAACGGGCAAACAGTCGCGTTCTCGGCAATGCAAAACGCATTTACTCGAGAATTAAATATTGTCTTGATTAATTGCAAAAATATTATTCAATGTTTTTTAGTTTTATAAATCTATTTTAAGAAGATAAAGTAAATAAAATGTCGAAAAAATGTGGTATTCATAAAAAAAAATGATATGACTACATTTCATAAATATGTAAACTTTCCTTAAAATCAAAAAGAAAACAGTTTATATAAAATTTTATAAAAAAAAATTAACGAAACTATAAATATTGTTAAAAAAATAATTAAAAATAATTTTTGATTGCTTAAACTTTTCTTTCTTTTTATATTTTTATTATCCGATTTTAATTTTTTAATTTTCTTTACAAAATATAACAAATTTATATTTAAACATTACATTTTTGAGTGCGATGAAATTTATCTACAAGTGCATAAATTTAATAATGAAAAAGAATTATTTGTATTTTTGAACTATACACAAATCATTTTCTTGAATGCAAAAAGAAAGAATAAATGTGTTTTTGGGGTTTTCTATGTGTCTTCTTTTCTTACTGTATTAGCTTTTAATTTGAATATTTTCTAATATAAGATTTTTTTGGCAATTTCAAAATTCTAATACAATGAACGTTTTTTTTATATTAATAAAATATTAATTTTACAATATTAATGATTTTGCTAGTTTTTTTTTTCTAAATTTCATTTTAAGCTGTTTCTTATTTTGGTTTTAGGGAAAATTTACATATTTATGAAATGTTGTTATTATATTATTAAAATATGGTATTTTGAATATTCGTTTAAATCTTTTTAAAATAAATATTATTTTTTCTGCTTTTAAATTTGATATTTAATTTATTTTCTCGTTGAGCAATTTAATCTATCATTAATTGACCACACTTATTTCGCTGCCATCTTTCGCCATAGAATTAATATTCTTTTTATTACATTAATTTTAAATTTATTATAGTCTTTAGTTTTTTATTATTCATTTTAAATTGTTAAGTGATAATGATAATTCGAAAAATTAAGTATTTCTTATGTGAAATTAATTGACATATAATAAATTAAGTAAAAGATATATATATGTAATATGCTCATTACTATAAATTTTCAATTAAAGGCTTTGTGATTTTTTTTATTTATGATTTTGTTTATTTACCTTTTATTTATGTAAACTTCGTAAATTATATGTTTAAACTTAAGAAAGATCATTATAAAAATTGTTTTATACATTAAGACTGATTACAAAAAAATTTTTAAAAATTATATAAATACTTTTTTTTAGCGGAATCTAATCAAATACAATCGTTTAAGTTAAAGTATAAATAATTTTTTTTTTTGGTTTATTACATCGCGAATTGTTTAACCTTTTTTGCATCATACATATTTAATAATTCTGTAATTTAAATTAAATTTGCATATGTTATTAATTTCTTTGGGTTCAAATTAAATTTTTGCTTTTATTTGTTTTTCTTTCAACAAATAAAATTATTGCTGAGACTTACTTATTAGGTGCAAATATATACCGTTTATATAAAAACTCAAAATAGGCAATTTTAAAATGCAAATTATGAGAAAAGGAAAAAAGGTGTTAACACAAAATTCGAAGAGAAATACTAAAATACAATAATTTTTTAAAATAATAAATATCATATTATTTTTATATATATTTAAAAAAATAGATCCGTTAAAATAAAATATTTATTAAGTAAAAAACATTTAAATGTATTCAAATAATATTATTCAAATTTCAAATTCGATCCCTGTATTAATAATCGCTTTAAAAGATTGTCGTCCAATTTGAGACTTTGTGGGATAAAAGACATCTCAGCTGCGGCTATATTTTTTAAAAAATTAATTTGATTTCATATACAATGTTTTCTTCTTTGTACGTAATCAACCAATTGGACAGTGTAGGAAATGCAGTTTTCGATCTGCCAAATAGAACTTGATAAATTTTGGCGAAGAAATATTATCAAAATAAGCGGTGATCATGGCCAGGGATTTACCAAAGTCAGAGCTGGTGAAATGTGAAATAATATAAGAGATCATACGCTCCTAAGGGAAACAATAAAAACAAAATAATGGTACAGAGAGTACGGAGTGTTAAAGAGCGGTTAGAGATGGTATGAGCGAGAATCCGGTTTATATAAAGACAGAAAGAAATATAAAAAAAAGCACAAAAGCATAACTTAAAAATAAATTAAAATGATAGAATGCTAATGAAACTACAAATGAAGATTTGCGTAAATAAAAGCTCAAATAAAATGGCAAAATTAAAAAAATAATTAAATAAAATAATTTATAGAAATATTAATTACTGCAACTAAAAAAAATTTTAGCGAATAACAATAATATATTTATTTCAATGAATAAATTACTTCAAAATGTCTGCCAATGTTAAACAACGAAAAGTGAGAGAAAAATTATGTTAAAGTGAGAAACTAAATTTAGTTAAAAATTAATAAAATTAAAATATATTAAAAAAATTTAAAAATAATATTGTAGTTACAAAAAAACCATTTTGAATTAAAATTCAACAAACTTATTTAAAAAATATAAAAAAGGCTATTTTATATAAATATAGTTAAGCTGCGATCAAGTTTTGATAATTTATTGAAACAAATTTAAATTTCAACACCAAAAAATGAGCGAGTTGGTGTATTTTTTTTTTTCGTATGTTATCATTATTTTTTTTTTTCAAATACCACTTTTACTCGTTTTTTTAATTTATTTTACCTATTGAAAAGAAATTTATATAATATAAAGAAATTTTATTGAATTTTTCCTTTATTTACATTTAAATAAAAACCAGCTTTTTTTCATCAAGAATAGTTACGGAATCATTGTTTTTGTAGACAAATAAGCAATATGTTGCGAAATTACTGTAGAAAAATTGTTGATATTTTTTTTTCGGCCCACGCTGTAAATATTACTGGTATTGTAACATTTTTTCTTTTGTGAAAAAGGACAGTATTTTAATATATTTTTATTTTTTATTTTTTTAAATTATAATTGTTATATAACGCCTCATAATGGGAATTGTGACTGAATAAAAACATATTTTTTATCCCTGATTAAAAGTGTTTTTTACTCATGTCATTTTCCTCCAATGCAGCCGTTTATGTCGGAATTATTATATTTAAAAGTAATTCTTTTCTTATCAAAATATTTTATATTAAGCATAAATAATAAGATATGTTCAAACAAGGGTTTATATGTTTTTAATTATTTATTAAATTATTGAATTCCATTTGTTCTAATCTTTCTTACTTTAATAATACGAGAACGCCTAACTCAACAGGCGGAAATATTATTTTGGGAAAAATTTTTTTTTTACATTTTCTCAATTTGATTTGCTATTCAGTTTAAAAAATGAAATATTTGTTTTTTATGAAGGTATAGTGTGGAACTGTTCGGTTCCGAATGATCAAAGTTAATGGTTAAGTAAAAAAATTGTTGTTCATATCTCCAATTTCGCCCAAAGTACGTGCTGATCTAATGCCTCCGGCTCTTTCCTTACCAATGTTTTTTGTGATCAGATTTCCAATGTGGTATTTCCCTTTGTCATGTGACAATTTCCCTTTGCCCAATTGTGATAATTTCGTTGGCCCCTGTAATCAGTCCTAATTCCCGAATCAACCAATGTTGGTTCCCATTTTTCACCAATTTTTCTTTCCATCACATTTCATTGTTTTATGAAGAGGAAAAAAATAATTTTAATTTAATAATTATTGTTTCATTTATTAATTTGTTTTTTGCATTATATTAAAAATCATTAATTAAAATATTTAAAAAAAATTTTCACATGCATAAATATTATTTTATTATTTGTTATTTTTATCTCGGTTCGCACCTTTAGTGGCATATAATCATTTCGTCACCTTTTTATGTAAATTATTTAAACTTTGAATTGTGCTCCTTAAGAAGACAAATTATAAAAAACGATAAATAAGCATTTATTTTTGAATTTTTTTGATTAATTTGCTGTTAATTATTTATGAAAAGAATTGCGTATTTAGAAATGTATCAATAATAGTTTTTATTTGAATTTTCATTGCTCTTTTTGTTTCTTCCTAAACCTTGTAAAAATACTTAAATATTTTAAATTAGCATTATTTTTTTTTTACCTATTTTCTTATTTTTATAGACATTTTTTCAAACTTATACGGCAACTTTGTAATAAAATTTTCTTTATTAATAAGAGCATAATTTTAATTGTCAATTATTTAGTTTTTTTATGTACAATTTATTTATTTTATTTATTTGTTATTCTCTGTTTCCATAACTTCTATAAATTGATAAATGATTCTTTTCCTATATTGAAATTTATTATTAATTTGCTTTTTATTGTTTTAACGATTAAATGATCTGTATCCGCGCCTTTTTAAGTAAAATTTTAAAATTTCAAATGGATTAACTCAGAACGGATTAGATTGAAATCAGTCAACATTTCATTATTGTATTCGGAAACGGTTTTTATTATTCTTTGTTATAAAGTAAAAAATTAAATATTTTTCATTATAAAAATAATCTGTATTTTAGTTATAAAATTTTTATATTTTTTTTTCTTACATTTTTTTGTCTTGAGTAACCAACAATATTTTAGGTTTAAGAATAAGACAATGATAAATATGTTTAATTTTTATTTCTTAAATTTTTTATTAAAATAATAACATTATGATTGAGTAAATACTAATTTCTTTCTAATCTATCAACCCAACCCGTATGGAAAAATTTTTTTTTGATTTTTAAATAAAAATGATTTCGAAATTAGATCTTTTTATCAAATCTAATTTAAGCTATTATCTGCTTTTTTTTAATTTATCTATTTACCTATTTTATAATTACCAGAATATTGGCATTTTGATTTTCTTCTTAATCATTCTAAAATAAAATTTTTTATGCTTTTGAAGAGTTAAGAAAAATTAAGGATTTTTGGTCAATGATCAAATTTCATTTAATTCCATTAATTAAGCATCTCCATTTTTCCCCACAATTTTTTTTTTTTTATCTATTATGTTTATCTCGACAATTTCTTTTCTTTTCTCAATTAGCAGAAATTATGTGGAGAAGCTTTCCCAGTCTTGGAGTCCGTCACTTTCTCTATTATACAAAATTTTCCTGACTATAATTTTGTGCATTTATATTTTTTATTATATTGTTTATTTTTAAAATATCATTGTGAATAAATTAAATTTTGGGCAATTTATTTATTTTCTTTTTTATTTTGGAATTCCTCCATTTTTTAAGGTTTTATTTAAGTAACTTTTTGAAAATTGGGTTTGGAACTTAAGATGCTATGTAATTCTTAATTTTTTTTTCTCACGATTCCTCACCTTCATTATTTATATTATAGTTGTTGATATATAATGCATTAGTCATTGTTAAAAAATGAATATATAAATAAATATATATATATATCTTTTTATCATCAAATAATAATTTTCTTTTTTGCGAAATTTATGGGGGTTTTTTTTGAATTACTTTAATATATTTAATAGAAAAAACCCAAATAATTCTTTGAATTTTTTTTTAATCACTTTTTTGAGAGTTAATTATCTTTGAACTTTTGCATAAAATTGAAAGAAAAAATATCAAAGGGTATTCCGTAACTATTTCTCCCTTTAAACACCAATCTAATGAAATTTTTGCTCTGGAAAAAAGTAGAGAAATATATTTAATAAAAAAAAAGAAAAAATAATTCTTTCTTTGTCTTCCTCATCACTTCATAATTTTCCCTTTTTTTCTCTGTCTCCATTTCGGTTTATGCGTTCTTTGCAAAGTGGTGATTATAAATAGGGCTGGCATTTATATTGACATAAAATCGCAAAATATGACATAAAATTGCAAAATTCAATAAAAAAGCAAAAACAAAAAATAATCAGAAATTAAAATCATAACAAAAAGGAAATAAGATTTAAATAATTGCAACGATAATAAATAATACGATTAATAAGAATTATCCCAATAATTTAGGTATTCAGAATGAGGTCAATAAAATATTGGCAATGTTCCAAGGCAAGATGGAAATAAACAGGATTACAAAAAAGTACTTACTTGAAAAATAAAAAATATTTTTTAAAAAGTATTAAATATTTATTTTCCCCAATATAACGAACTAGTAAAATGAATCATACTGCTGGAATTTTATTTTACCCAATAATTTTTCTTTCTAATTTTATTGATAATGAAAAATTTGAAAAATAGACGCTAGATTACCGCTAGAAAATAATTTTTTAATTGTTGCCATGAATTTTTCTTATTAAAATTCAAACATAAAAAATGTTTTTTTTAACTAATGATAAAAAATTATTCATCAATAAATACATTTGCTAAATACTTACTCGAAATATATTTCGAATTCAATAAGATTCTTTATTGTCATAATAACTGGTCATATAGCAGTTAATTCACTTGCAAGATGGGCAATTTAATTTTCTTGTGTTTGAAAGTGAAATTTCCAATAAATTAATAGTACTTTTTTTTATTTTCCTACTAAAAAGTTATATTAAATTAAATAAATAAACCTGTGGTAATTAGTAATTCATATCATATTTTTTTATTTTAAAGATATTGACATATTTGTATAATTTTTATCAATCTCTTGTGCTTCTCAAAAAATTATTTCTGGTTGTTTATCATTGCTTTGGTTGAGTCAAAAACATATATATATTTTTTAATTTTAAATTTAATTAATTTTTTTTTATTGGCAAAAACCTTCAAAAAATTGAATGTACATATTTTTGTACATATTCGGTAGTATTTTGCATAAAAATACTCTGATACAAGGCCTAACCTCCTGCAAAAATTCAAAAAAAAAAGACCTATTTTTTCTTAAATAAAAAATAATAAAAATAAAAAATATGATGTAAGAGAAATATTATAAAATTCCGCCTGCTCAAACTTGATAGGTCTTAAGATGCAGATTTTTGTAAAAAAAATTTTACGCTAAACAAATTTTTAAAATTTCAGGAGGGTATGCCTTATGAACAAAGTATTTTTATGCAAAATTTCAAGTCTGTGACGCTATGTGTAAGCCGAGAGAGAAACTCAGAAAAACATATTTTCTACAATATTAATTTAGCCCTACTGAAATTCAAAATGGTTTTGTTGTCATTGAAGAAAAGTCTATAACGGGAAAAAATAAAGAAAGAATCAAAGAATTTACCGAAAATTTATACAAAAAGAGAAAAATGGAAAAAATGAAAAGGAAAGTTCCCAAAAGCTTTTCAACATCATCATTTGCTAAATAGCTGTGGCTAATCATGGTCAAGGCAGACACATTGCAGCCCCAGGGTTACCCGCGTTTGCTATGGAGAAGAGAATAAAAAATGCAACTATGGCAATAATAGCTAATACTATTAGTACAGCGTCAGCAATGCGCTTTCGGCGTCGTCCTTGCATTTTCAGACCTTAAATTTGATGGAATAACAAATTATTTATGTAAAGGGATTTAATGTAGCCAAGTTGTCAAAAGTACCATTTGAATTAATCACTTCCTAAGTTTTGCGCTCGCCCCGCCTTTTTGTTTTCCGGCGTAGAAGTAAGTTTAAATTTTTTTTTGTGAGTTAGTGATTTTTTTTTTTTTGATTTTTAGTCATTAATAGTACACGTAAAAAGCTTTCGAATGATTTTAAATTTGCTTAATTTTTAATGGCTAAGAAAAAATAATGGTTTTGAAAACACGTCTCCAACTCAAACGGCGCCCGACCCGCGCTTGGCGGCTAGAAACCGAACTCGACAGAAAAACGAAAATTTTGGGTCGGTTCAATGAATAGTCTGTTTTTGGTCCAACGCAATCTTAGTATCTTGGACAAATAGACTGCGACCTTCCCTACACGAAGCAAAATGTGATCGGTCAATTGGGTAAAGTTCAGTTTGGGTATGTACTGATTTTTTAGTCGGACGAAAAAGAGGAGTAATCGATTCGAACAGTTTTCAGCATCGCTTAATAAGTCCACATTTACCTCCTTCTCCCAATTTTACTGCCTTTCCATGTTCGGCAAATGTTTTCAACACTCGTAGAAAAATTTTTGTATGCTTCTTTTTGCCTTTGCCAATTGTTCCATTTAGCTGTGCCATCACCGCTTTGGCAGCACTTTTTACCAGAGACCAAGGGTTTTTGAACGGCTTGATCGTGTACAGCTGAACTCCTGCAACACCTCCCTCTTTCCCAATCAGTTCAAGTGCTTTTCGACAGTTGTCGCGCAGTGTCTCAGCGTTTGCCTGTCCGTACTGTTTGGCCAGCATCATATCAGTGAACATTTTTTGGACGAGTTCGCCCCAACCCCCGGGGCTGTCCTTCAGCTTTTGGTACAATTGCACAATGTGTTCAATTTGCTTTTCCAATTTTGCTTTTATGGGCGAATGCAATTCCAAACGCAATCGCAACTTTTGCCATATCCCTTTCTCTGCTTGCTGATGCTCATCTTGGCCAAGTGTTTGCTCACCATTGCCATGAATTGAGCCGACATCGGTTTGTTTTTTGTCCATGTCCTGATTCTGCTATAAGTAAAATGATGGCATATATTTAATCAAATTGATTAATTAAGGCCAGCGGCTATAAGAATTTTTTGGCTGCCAAAAAGTCTAAAAGATTGACAAAAAGGTTATGGCCTTGTAAGCCAAATCGGGCAGTTTCTGTAACGATATCCAACGCCATGGAAACTTCTGAAGATAAGTCTTCACCCAAAATATTTGAAGATTTATATGTTTAAGAAAATTATTTTACTCGGCACCAACTGGGAAATTTTCATGAAATAAAAATAAAGATTCGCTATTGAAAAAAAAACGTTTTTTGTAAGTTTAGTTTTATTATAGAGATGAGGGGTCAGTGGCCCCTCGGAGAAATAGGGTTAATTACTTTCCCAAAATTGGCATTATAAATGTTTGCCTGAGGTTCCGTGCTTTGCGGTAGCTTGATCACTTGTGCCATGCGTTCGGTTAGCATTGAGTCGACCTTTTCAAAATAAACAAGAGGTGCCAAAGTGTCCTCCGTTTGCTCATGATGTGGCAAAATATTGCCAAACTTTTGAAAGAAATGCTCCCAATTGGAGCCGTTGGAGGTGGAAAAAAGGAGGAATAAAAATAAAATAATTTGATTTGAAGTAATGGGACAGGGGAAAAGCACCATTCTGACGCTTAAAAAGGGGCAAGAATGGAAACGGTATAAACATATTTATTGAATGAAAAATTATAATTTATTTGCATTTTTATAATAATGAAAACGCTTTAAATACCGTAACTTCTTTCTTATTAGCACAGGCGCCTGGCAGGCATTTACCAAGGCCTTCTATGCCTGGATTAGGTAAATTTTCAATTGTACCAGGCTTAGACGCCTGGTAAAGAGAGCAATTTCACACGCCTTGTTAGCCTCGACCTGGTCTAAAGTAAAATCCTGAGCTTGGACATCTAATGGAAATCCCAAAATAAAATATGCCACTCGATTATGCATATTCACTTCTCCAAAGAGCGTTGGCAAAATAATTTATGCCATGTAATTGATTTTAATGCGTCAATTTTTATAGACGAACTTTAAAAAAGCTAAAAAAAAGTAATGTAAAATTGATTATTAATATTAATACATATTTTAGATGTATACGTTCATTTAAATATTAAATAAACTTTTTTTTTTCTTTGACCATCTTTTATTTACTCAACATGAATTGGCTCCAATTCCTGAAGAGGAGCCAAAGCCTGTTCAAGTTGAGAAAATATAGTCCGAAAGCCGAATATTGACAAAAACACCTGAATACCAAACATTAAAATAAAATTATTCCAAGGCTCGGATATATTAGATTAATGGCCTAGTCGATCAAAACGCAGAAATGAGCATCTCAGTGATGAGCATGTTTTCACTTAATTGAATTAGGCCCTTATAGAATGTCGGTATTTTTGTTGTACATATTGACACTGAATATTTTGATGTGAGGAAAAAAGGAATGAAATTAAATTTATTTTTAGCCAATGTGGGCCATGCTGATGGCCAAGGATTGGCCCCCACGTTTTGGCCCCGGAATCTTTTCGGCCCCAAACCAAAAAAAATAAAAAACTAAGATACTTTTTGAAAAATTAAATTGAAATATAATCCTTAAAAAACTATGGTTAAGTTTTGTTAAACAAGAGTTGTTTTTAAAAAAAAAACTAAGGTTAGATTTTCAAAAAAGCCTCAACTATCTTCTTCATTGATTTTGTAGGGGGTATAGTGTCGTGCTGGGGCGAAGTATGAAATTGCAAGTGATCAAATTAAAAGAAAATAATTATTTACCAAATGAATTAATTATTTATAAATAATTAATAATAATCAAACATTTTTTGAAAGTGAAATTTCCAATAAATTAATAGTACTTTTTTTTATTTTCCTAATAAAAAGTTATATTAAATAAATAAATAAACCTGTGGTAATTAGTAATTCATATCATATTTTTTTATTTTATAGTTTTGACATATTTGTATCATTTTTATCAATCTCTTGTGCTTCTCAAAAAATTATTTCTGGTTGTTTATCATTGCTTTGGTTGAGTCAAAAACATATATAAATATATTTTTTAATTATTTGATTTTTTTAATCATATTTTACTATTTTTTAATGGAATAAATGATTTTTTATGGCTTTTTATAATCCTATGGCTATTTGGATTTGATGTAGAGTTATTTCGTATTTTTATTTTTATAGGATAGCACGGTACCCGGTACTTTTAAAAAAACCGGTACCGGTAATTTTTCGGTTGAAAAACCGGTACTTTTTGGCTGGTTACTCATTTTTTCAGTACCAGTACCTGTACCGTGCTACCCTAATTTTTATATATTAATTACCCATTTTATGTTTTATTAATGAAAAAGCATAAAAAAGTATAAAATCAGAAAAGTGATCGCGAAATCGCAAAAATTGAATAATGTTTAACAAATTTTAAAATATACAAAAAAGTTATTGCCAAAAACCTTCAAAAAATTGAATGTACATATTTTTGTACATATTTCGGCATTTTGGTACATATTTTCAGGTTTTTGAGAAATTCTTAGGAAAATGCCATAAAAATAAAAAATAGAGCCCCCTAAGATGGGCTTTTGAAATTTTTAAAAAAGTATGCCTCTAAAAAGAGGAACTTTTTCTTAAAAAAATCACCCCTGAAACTCAAATTTTTTTTTTGGTAAATGTGGAACTTATTTTAAATTTTTCCCCATTCCATTTGAATTTACCACTGAAAATCTTAAAAAAATTTTGATTTGCAATTGCAAAACCCGATAAAATTTATCTTATTTTGGCGTAAAAACTATCTTTCTAAACAAAAAAATATGACTACAAATCCCTAAAACATTCTTATGACCCTTCCGAACCGAATTGGCAACAACTCCTTCCATTTTTACTTTACTTTTTATTTTTAGACTAATAAATTATAAAATAAATACTACATCTTATACCGCCCATTAGCAATTTAAAATTGAAAAAAATGATTAAATTTAATTTCAAAATATCTTTAAGCGGATAAAATCTGCAAAGAAATAAAAACTATTAAACAACTGAAAAATTGTGATTTTAATATTTAAGGTTCCAAAATTAATAAAATACCAATTAATTTCCTTACTAAAAGATAAATTATGCAAAACGTCTTTTCTGGGTTTTGGTGTCGCACAATCAACCTGTTACCAGCAGAAACAGACTGCTTTCTCTTAACAAGAAGTAAGCTAAAAAAGGAACGATAAAATATTATCATTTTGCAGCCCCAAAAATTTTTTATATAATTTTCTAATTTTTATTAAAATTATTTTTCTTATTCATCATTAAATTCATGCAATAATTTCTATAATATAGAATTTTTAGAACAATGTAAATAAAAAAAAAGTCATAATATTATTATTTTATTTTAACGATGATAATTCGGGGAGGTGGTCTAAAAATTTGATTTAGTTCTATAAAATGCAATTTTAAGCCCCCAAAGTTTCAAAAATTGCGTTTTTTGCTCCAAAATCTTTTTTTGACCTATGTTTCTTATTTTGGAAAAAATTAAATGCGACCTCTGGCATAAATATTTTTTTTGTTGTTTTTTTTGAAAAAATAAAATTTATTTTTAAACAAATTTTTTTCTCAAAATTTTAAAAAATTCCAGTCCGGTCAGCCTCGTTTCCCGTACACGGTCTTGGGTTCAAATTAAGGTCGTGGGGGCATTCTAGTTCCGGCCTTTTCCGTCGTGTATTTGTCAAAAATCCCGGTCCCGTGCAATTTTTGTACCATGTTTTTAATTTTAAGGAATATAATTTTAAATAAGTTTTTCTTTCTTATCATTTTAGGTTTTTTTATTTTAATTAAGAAGGTTTTCTTTTTCGCAAAATCGAAGAATTTACATTTTTTTTAATTATTTAAGACTAAATTTCAGATTTACTAAGTATAAAACAAATTTTTTAAGAGCATTTGATTTGTTGCGTTGATATTTTGTCCTTCTTATATTAGTATTTTTTTTCTTGGTCCGGTAATCCATTTTTTCAATTAACCCACTTGCATTATATGTTCTTTCTAGGATAAATGACTTAACTCACAATGATTGTATTTCGCGGTAAATTTAAACGCTAAATAGGCGGTTGTAAGCTTTTGTTTCAACTCAACTTAGCAGTTATGAAAATTTATAATTATTTTTTGAATAATAATAATTTAAAAAAGAAAAAAATTAATTTTTATCACAGTTTAAGTTGGTAATGGAAACATTTTACACTTCAAAGCTCCCAACTCAATTTTAAAGAATATATTGCTCTTCTTATAGTCTATTTTCTTTCATAAAATAATTTCGAGTTGGATTTTTTGTTTCTGTTTTACAAATTACTATTTTGGTGGGATATTTATTCGGATTATTAAACTGTTGAGTTATTCATCTTTTCCTTTATGAATAATTTATTTTCAATAACGAAAGAATTTTTTTTTTCTATTAAACATTTTAAAAAAATGATTAATTTTTATCTTTTTTTGTTCGCTACAAAGTATTGTTTTTTTGCGTAAAAATCATTATCTTTTGAATTCTGAAAATAAAAATTAATTTTTTTTTTAATTTATAAAAAACATGGCAACTTCGTCGATCTATAATGCGGTTTTTTTCGTTATTATCATTTCATTTAATCAGCATCCAATCCATAAATGCAGTTTAATCTATTTAAATATTTATTTTGGTTAACTTTGTTTGACTTTGTTATAATAAAGATTGCAACAAAAATCTTAATTTTTACAAAATAATGAAGAAAATACTCAAAAAAAAAAATTTAATGAACCCCGAACTTATGGCAAACAGTTCATTACAAAATATATTTCTATTAAACTTTTAATTCATAATAATAATTTGTATGATTGGTGAATTCGTGGGCCCAAAAATGCTGATAATAAAAAGTTTGAAAATTATATTAAAAAAGGTAAAGTAGGTGCTAGGTCGTTTCGTAAATTCCGCCACTATGGGCGTTTCGTAAATCCGCCATGTTTTACAGGTTTCCGAACATAATCCGTCATAACTTTGCTAAAAAGCGACCAAACTAAACAATGTTGATGTTCATTTGATAGCTTTTAATTGACTCTATTAGTCATTCAAATTCACAAAATTTGATTAAGTTTTAAGAAAAATATGGCCAAAACAATTATATTTTTTACTTACACAATCCCAATTTTCGTAAAACTCGTTCAAATTTTTGGAAATCAAGAGAGTTAATTAAGTCATTCAAAAGCTATCGGGCGATACCAAGTTTGTTAAATTTGGTTGCATTGGAGAAAAGTTATGACGAATTATGTTCAGAAAACTAGTAAAAAATGGCGGATTTACGAAACGCCCATCGTGGCAGAATTTACGAAATGACCCAGCACAGGGTAAAGTATATAAAATAACGTAGAATTTGGACAAAAGGGCGTTAACAAACATAAGATCAGCTATGTAAAGGAGGACAAATTACGGCCTAAATAAGCAAAGCCAAGTACTTGAGTTTATGTCTTGAATTTTTCAAAGAAATAATCTACTTTAAAATCGACTAAATTAACAGAAAAAAAACAAAGCAAAATTAAATAAAAGAAAATGAAAAATGGATTAAAAACATTAATAAATTTCTTATGGAAAAATTCTGCCCCATTAAATTTGGTGGGAAAATAAGGGAGAATGAATAATCATTTTTTTCTCAATTTTTAAATTCCTCTCCTAATTTCACTTTTTATCTATAAATGTATAAACTGACAAAAGCAATTCAAAAAACAAACACAGCCAAATTTTTAATTAAAAAAAACAAAAAGATTTCAACATTACACTAACACAATAAGAAATGAACTTAATTCAACAAATTATAATAAAAGTCATTAAAGAAAGACACTCTCGAGCCGTTGAAGATACTAGCAAAAAAAATAGTAATTCGAGAAACCCAATAAATATAACAAAGGATTACCAAAATTTAAGGAGTGGTTAACGAAAAATTTTTTTATGATCTTCACTGTTTCAACCCGAAAAATTTATTTGCAATTTCGACTAATTGACAAAATATAAAAAAGATTAAAATAAAATAAAATAATAGAGAAATGCTCCAGTGAAATCAACCAACTCCTAAGCCGAAAAAGCGGGTTCAATGTGATTCCCTCCCTGGAGGAGGCCACTACACTCTTGGCCAAGTAAAATGAATATATAAAAAAAGCGAGCCCACTCTTAGAAATAATACGAATGCAAGTAATAATTCCCCAAACTTTCTTAACTGAAAATTTGAAATATATAAATGAAATATAAAAAGCAAAAAACAACAAAAGAGCATAATATAATATAATTATTTATTATTTTAATACCTAGTATAATGTTTGACTTCTGGTATAAAAAAATTGAATATGCCTGGAAATTAAAACTGAAGATAATAACAAAACAAAAAAAATGCGCCAGGGTTTAAAATTTTAAAAAGCTTTGTATTTTATTTGGAATTAAAAGGTTACCAAAAAATTTTATATTAACTATTTAGTGCCTTAAAGCAAAGTAGGCAATTGTCTAAAAATTAGTGGCTTGGCTTTCCAAAAAAAAAACTTGGGGCTTACGTTTGGTTTCAAAAAAGGGTTTTGAGATGCATACACCTTTTCAAGCATTTGGTCCGGAGATTCTTTGCATTGATTGTCTTTGACTAAAATAAAATAGCTTTGTTTTCATTTACTTTTTGTGTGACGAACATATAAATAGTTATAAATGTAAATCAAAACATAAAAAAATTTTATAATAAAAAATATTTAAAAAAAAAATAACTTGACAACAAAAAAAACAATGATTAATTGGAAAACCCTTATAAACAAATATAAGGGGGAACGCTTCGAGAATTTAATTTATAAAATTAAGAATTAAGGGATAAAATATGCACAATAATTGCGATTTATTTTTTATTACTATTCTCTTTTTAGTGGATTATTACATTTTTATTTTTTTTTAACACGTCAAATTAGTATCTATTTTAATATTTCTTGCGTTGGACAAATTATCGTTGAGCAACTTCTGATCCTTTGTATTTTTTTCATTTTTATCATTTCTTTTTAATTTGCATTTTATGGCTTCAATTATAACTTTTAAGTGCACTGGCCTGAGATGAAGAATATCAATGTTTAAATCTTTATTATGATGTAATTTAAACAAAGTAAGGATTATTTTCTGTTTATTAATTAGCATTTAATTAATAAATTTTATTCTCGTATTTCTCTTTTAGTGGCTTACGGACACATGCAGACGGAAATTTGCTGACGGGCACTTGCGGACGGACATATGGGGAGGAAAAGAATTTTTAAAAGGAAGAAATTAAGAATAATTTTTTAATTCAGTGAAGAGTGGGCCTTATCAATATGTTTTGTTCAAAAATTCCGACTAACATCTAATGATTATTACTATTGGGAATTGCTCTTCCATTGAAGAAACCATACTGATCAGGCCCACTCTTCATTGGATAAAAAATTTTTTGTTAATTTTTTCCTTTTAAAAACGGTGTTTTTGTCCGCAAATGTCCGTCCGCAAGTGTCGCACTGCGCTTTTAGTCTTTGTGCTCAAAATTTATAATTCAAGTAGGAATAAGCTTTTTAATTTAAAACAAATTTAGTATTTAAATTAATATTTCAAAATAATCATATCGGGGTTTAAATATAATTAAAAGTAAATAATTATAGAATTATCATAATTCCGAGTAATTTGTTTTTATATTTTTAAAGTTATGCCCAATTACTATTTAAAAAACATATTTTCCTGCTCTTTTTCTAATTTGATTCCATAAATAATTTTTTTTAACATTGGTTTGCAATTATAAAAGATTGTATTTGATTTTAATCATTTTTTTATATAATTATATTTTAATTGAAAAAATAATTCTCGATATAGCTCATCAATGCACTCGAGACACATACCACATCTACTGCTGATTCTTGACCTTCTTATACATTTTGCTGTACAATTTAATTCTTTGCCTTTTTACATTTTTTTTACCTACTTTATTATGTTTGTTTTTTAGACAGGTATTAATAATATAACTTTTGAATTTCCTTTATTATATAATCAGATGTATTGTTTTTTCTTTTTAAATTGGGCAATTCTTACTAATTCGGGTTTACAAACAAAAAATATATTTAAAAAAAAATTTTTTTTTTCTACATTTTAATTATGGAATTTTTTTTAACTTTTTAATTTAAAAAAAAATATATTTTTTGCTAGACAATTTTTTTTCATTGTTTATTTTTTGCGAATTTTAACAATTACTTTTATTTTACATTTGTTTGCATAAAATTTCATTATTTTTCTGTTATTAGATAAGTAAGGGTTTATTTTTGTGTCAATTAATGATCATTCATTAATACATTGCTTTGTATTTCTCTTTTTGTTTCTAATCATGTTTAGAATAATCATGCTTGCTATCCAATTTTTGTTTTCAAAATTTTGTATTAGTTTGAGAATTTTTTTAACATTTATTTTGCAATTAGAAAAGATTGATTTAAATTATTATTATCTATATAAATTGTTTTATACATTTTAATTTAAAAAATTAATTCTCGATAAAACAAAAAATTATTTGCCTTTTTTACCAAGATATATGACGAAATGAAAGTAATGGGAAAGATCGAAAGAAATGGAACAATGCGGAAGAAGATTTGGGTTAGAGGTAATATGTTGAGGGTCAAAGCTTACTCAATAGAAGATAGAAAAACAATTATAGAGCAGACAGTGAAAAAAAGCAAAATAATTTACTGTCGAATCCATTCACTGTCCAAATCATCTATCACCATTTCCATTGCATGGTGAACCCTTTTGGTTTGGGGCATTTTAGCAATATTTGTTTTAGATTGAATTTTTTATATTCTTTTTATATGGGGCAATTTTTTTGATTTTGAAGAATTTGCCATGCGTATATTTTTGAATTTTTTTTTAAATCGTTTAGGGTTCCTTAAGCATATTTTATTTTCTGAAATATGTAATTTATCCCACAGTAAGCTTGACTTCTTTCTGAGCAGTTCGATTGTTTGGGGGTTGATTGAAATTCTTTAAAATTTAGGTTAATTTGGTTTACACGAAATAATTTTTATCATTTAAGTTGTAGAAGATTAAAACATCTTTAAGATTTAATTAATTTATAATGGAGACTTTTAACTTCCATTACTTGTGTTTGTATTATCTTTAAATATCTTTTAATTAATGCTAGTAAATGAAAAAACCAAAGTATTTGCCGTTGTTGGATAATTCTTTGTCATTAATACTTTAAAATTTATTTTAATACCTTTTCCGCTTTATATATTTGATCAAATATTTAAATTTTAAACAAATATAATTATCAAGTGATAAATTATTTAAGTTAACATTGTTTATGAATTTATAATGCCTAGATCTCTAAATTCATGTATTTTTTGTTTATTTAAGCTTAATTACTGCGATAGTTAATCAATCAAAAATTTGAAGTATTCTGTTTGAAAGAGATAATTTAGCAAGGGGTACTATCGAAAATTTTCTAAAATAAAAATATCGCTAGTTAGAATTTGTGCGGGACCACTCATTAGCCAACCAATTTTTGGATGCCATAACTTTTTTTAGGCAAACTACTTCTTTAAACTAGTGTCTTTCAAAAGCTCTTTAGAAGCTAAGCTCTATTAACCCTTCAAAAATTGAAAAAAATTACCTACCTATAAGAAAGTTATGAACCAAAATACACCAAAGTTCTGACTTTTTTGCGTTCTTCAAGTCGTAACTTTTTTAAGAGTTAGTCGATCGCTTAGAAATAACTTAAACTTTCTAAACACTTAAAGCTTTCAATTCATACCGAATTGGTAAAATTTGATTGACAACGAAAAAGGTTACAAAGTCCTAAACGAATCTGGCGCCGAACCGAGACCAACCCGATTTTGGTGTAAAAAAGACTTTTAAAAAAAATCCAAATAACATTTTTAATCTAACAACAATTTGCCATCCCTTTACAAATACTAAATATTCCGGCATCGAAGGCATTTTTTCATTTTGCTTTTTAAAAATTTTAAAAGTTCAAACGGCAGGGACCGGTGGTGCCGTAAAGCAATCAAATTATTAAAAAAACAAAATCCGGTTTACCGAGGTCAAATTTGCCCGGATCCTGATCCGGACCCGGATTTGGGAATTTGCCTCTTAGACATGTTTTCATTTTTTTAAATGAATTTAATAGGTTTCTCTTTTTCATTAATTATTTTAAGTAAACTTAATTCAACAAAAAAAATATTTTTAAAAAGTTTTTCGAATTTTTCCCCTTTCAATTGTCGTAGTGCAACATTTGCGGACCGACATTTGCGGACCGACACTTGCGGATCGACTTTTGCGGACCGACTTTTGCGGACCGACTTTTGCGGACGGATATTTCGGACGAATATACTAAAAAAAAAATATTTATTAAGAAAGAAAATAAAGAATTATGTAATTTAAAAAAAACGAATTTCAAAAAGTGAAAATGATTATTTTCAATCATCACATTTGAACTTCCAATTTTCCAAAGTTGTTTGAGGTGTATAAAAGTCAAAGAGCAAGTTAATAACATAGTAACAAAATTTCTAAATTTATGCAGGATAGAATTAGAGTGTATCAATTGGATAATACACGTGGACTAAAAATTTGGCATAGAAGCAAACCATACAGAGGCTAACAACCGTACGATAAAGCGATTAGTGAAAATTCAGGTCTCTTTCAAGAACCAAACAAAGATCAATTCGAGCAATAAAGTATTGTCTGGCCGCTAATAATCTCGTTTTAGCAAAATGAAAACTTGGTTGTAATTAAAGGATAAAAATATACTGGGATCTTTTCGCATTTTCAAATTTTTATCTGAGATAATGAATATTTAGAAAAAAATTATTCTTATTTCTTTAGAAATTCATAACCATTAATACTGTTTAAATTTATTTAAAAATTCGCTTTTGCGTTTCATCCCTTTTCTATAACCCTTACTATGTTTACTTGCGTAATTTGTGAATTATCTGGAAATTGATGAGAAGTATATATATATATATATATATAAATTTCAAAAACAAAGCTATCATTTCATCAAAATGTTGTACTATAATATTTGTAGCTTTTTGGTATAATTATAATATTAAATTATGATTAGGCAATATTTCTTCTTTTATGCCTCGGGCTGCGTATGTATTTTTATTACTTATAATATTATCATAATTATAAATGAAACTGATTTTTTCTTTTCATTTTAACAATTGCCTATAGCGACAAGATAGAGGAGTAGTCATTCTGATATAATTTCTTTTTAAATTTTATAGTGCATATATATTTTTTACTTCTAACAAATCCAATTTTTGTTTATTTTTAATAAAAAACCGCATTTATTTTGAGCTCTTTTTTAAACTCAGTCTTTTGTTCTTAACCACTTGGCACTTGCTTTTCGTACGCGCTCACTTTCATAGGCATTGTTAAAAAGTAAATTTGATTATTATTTAGATAAAAAGAGATTTGTATTTTTCCTTTAATTTTAATAGTACAAAATTTGGATATAAATATGTTTTATCGATTTATGCAATTATCTAATTTATGAAGCGCAATTTCATATGACAAATGAAAATTTAAAAAAAAGCGCCAGAATCTTGGGTTAATATGTGTTCTTTGATTATACATTTTAAGACCTCAAATTGCGCATCTTCTGAAAACATTGTATAATTTTTAATTAAAGCAATCAAGCTGTCAATGTACAAAAACTTATCAATCAATTTATTTGTTTGCATTAATAATATTTAAATGGTTCATAATAATATGTCATTAAGAGAAATGGACTAAATACTAAAAATAATTGTGGCACTCTGAATTATTTTTCATTAAATTTCTGTATAAAAATTTGAATTGTATAAAAACATAATCTATTCATATTCAATATAAATATAGAAACTTTTTTAATGTTGCTAAAAGCAAAAAATTAAATGAACTAAATTTCATTCATGTTAATAAGAATAGGTCTACAAAATTAAATTTTTAACTTTAATGTTATCGAAATTACTTCGCAACACTTTCCACATAATTCGCCGAATATTTGGCTAAGGGCGCTAGTGATACATACACTATTAAATATGCTTACGAAATAAAAAAAATTTTAAGGTAGAAAAATAAATATTCGCAAAAGCAAATGTAAGATTATAATTTAATTTTGAACAATCAGGGTTAATGAATTCAAACAAACGAATAATGTTCACCTTTCCTTCTATTTTTCTTAATTTTTGCTCCAAATATTCATCTTTATTGGAACTGCGACTTTTGCGCCAAAACATTTGCGTCTCCACCATTTGCGACTGAAATTTGCGCCTCCAACATTTGCGCCAAAAGTTAAAGTCTGCTTACCCAGAGTTAATTTCGGCCAAAAGTCAAAAAAATGCAAAAATAAAAAAAGAAAAACGATTCTATTCCAGTTGACGAGCCTAATCGATGTTTAGCAGGTCTATCAATGTTTACTCGTTCAATTATTTTTTAATTAATTTTTATCCAACTAATTGGTACAAAAAATTATTTAAAAATAAAAAGCATTCAAAGGGATATTGAATTGCATTCTTCAAGAAGGTATTTGATGCTTCATAGCATTTTACCCGATTTGAGCTTTTTCTTCTATTGTTGCAATTTTTATGAATTTTTATGTAAATTATTTTTCGAGTAACAATTATAATTACAATTAAAATTTTTTTTTTCTCTTTTGTTAAGTTATATGCTGGCTTTTATAATTTTTTAATTTTTTGTTTTAATTAAGGGTAAAAAAGTTAATTTTGCATTATTCTGCAATAACAATAATTAATTAAATTGTTGGATCTTATGTTACCCTCCCTGTTCGAATGCCGCTTTTTCCGCTTCCCAATAAGATTATGGGTGTTAAATTACATAAATGTTATATATTATTTATTGACACTATTTTATATTATTTCGACAGATGTTTATTCATTCATTTATTTAGCTGCTTCATTCTGTTTGATTTATTTTAATTCATTAATAGCGGAACCCGTCAATTGGGCGCTCACGATTGGGCGCCAGACTCGTTTAGGGCTTTGTAACTTTTTTCTTTGTTAACCACATTTCTCAGATTCTGTATAATTCGAAAGCTTTAAGTGTTTAGAAGGTATTAATAAGCTATTGCTAAGCGATTGACCAACTCTTAAAAAAGTTACAGCTTGAAGAACGCAAAAAAGTCAGAAATTTTGTACATTTTTATTCATAACTTTTTTATAGGCAGGTATTTTTTTTTAATTTTTAGAGTGCTAATAGAGTCCATAAGCAGCATCCGAAAGACACAAGTTTAAAAAATTTGGCTGTCTAAGAAAAAAGTTATGGCGTCCGAAAGTTGGCTGGCGCCCAATCGTGAGCGCCCAATTGACGTAGACCGATTAATAGGCCTCTTTTTTCTTTCCTATGTTGGTTCTATATCTTATTCGCCTTTAAAAATTAATTAAGTGAATATAATTGATCTACCTATTAAAGTACCACTAATCATTTTGTTTATAATTTTTTTAATTTTTAATGACATGCATATCATTTGCATCAATTTTTTGGGACCAATCTTGTTTTAAATTTCTTTAAATATTAGTTTATAAAACTTTCTATGTGTTTTGATTTATGTATTTTTTAAATTTTATTGGCATCTTTGTAAGTTGCTTTTCAATCTTGGTGTTTTGCGCAATTTTTTTTTTTATAATTTGTTATATTCTCTGCTTCTTTTTGAAATATTCTTCATTTAATAGCAAGGATTTTTATTTTTAGTGGGCTTAAAAAATTATTTTACTTTAATGCAATTAGCAATTTGATTTTGATATTTTATGCAATTATTTAGGCACATTTTAATAATGTATTCCTTAAGATATTTAATAAAATAATTTGCAATATAAAATATTCTTTTCTATATTGGTATTCATGGTGTTGATTGTATAATCAATTTTTTAATCAGTGGAAATCCTTTTTTATTTAATTTTTTTCGGGGGCTTCCTAAATTAAAGTTTTAAGTAAAGAGATGAGTCATTGTTCTTTTAATTATTAAATATTTTATCATTTTAAAAGAAAACAAACGTAAAATAAGTTTAATTTGTTGAGATTGGTTTAAAATGGCAAATATTAACAAATTCAAATTAGCTTATCATTATAAAATTATTTTCTTAGTTAAAAAAAATAATGAATGCATCTCTAATTTAAAAAAAAGACAAGATTTAAAAAACAATTAGATTAGTAGGTTTAAAAATTCAAAAAATGGGCCAAAACTAAATGTTAATGATTTGCTTAAAATAATTTACATGTAAAAAACAATTAAAATTAATTACCACAATAATTGATAACTTAATAAAAATTTAGTATTAGCTACTGATTAATAAAAAGTACAACCATATAATTTATGAATAAAAATCAAAAAAATAAATAAATAATCAAATCATATTTACAATAATTTTTTGTAATCACAACAAAATAATCTGTCATAGAATTAGTCGACGAAGTTATAGATCTCGGTCAACATCATTCCATGTTTCGCTTGCGTTTAATTAAATTAATTTGTTTAAATATTTCAATAAATACAAATTTATATGAAATACAATGAAAAATAAATTAGTAAAAAATAAATATAAATAAGAATAAATGTCAGGCAGCAATTAACCTTTTTATTTTTTGTTACCTCCGTAAAAAAATATTATTTCTAAAAAATGAATGATAATAGCAATTTAGAAACATGAACTTGCAGTATAAGATTTATTGAAAAGACAACAGGAGCACAAGAGATTATTCAGAAAAATGAATATTAATAGACCCGTGTGTAAGGAAAGGATTAAAATATTAAATAAAAATACCCATTTGTAACAATAATTAATAAAAAATTTTTAAATTTAGAGCTAGGATTATAATTCAAGAAAAAGTAAACAAAATAAAATTTTTAACAAAAAATTGATTAAGATAAAAAACAAGTAAACGAAATCCAATTTATTCTAGCCATATAAAAAAAAACTATAAATGCTTTTTTTTTAATTTAATTTTGTATGTGTTTGAAGATTTACGGCGAAGTATCTTGCGCAAGAGTATTAAGTTAAAAATTTAAAAATATATACATATTTTTGGAGCTACGACATTTATTTTAAGCAAACTTTAAATATTAAACATTATTAGAAGTAAAAATGGGCCCATTTAAACTTTACCTTCTTATAATATTATTAAAATAGGAAATTAACGAAATTAAACAAAAAATTGATGCATATAACTCTGATGAAAACCGAATATTAGTCTTAGGTAAAAAAATAAAACACTAAGAAAAATATTATATAAATCGCACAATTTTAATGCAATCTTTTATTGAAATTTTAAAATCTTTGAAACAACAAAAAGCTCCAAAACTTATAAGAAAATAAATAAATATAAAATAAAACTTGCAAACTGAATAAAGATTAAATCAAAAAGCCAAAGAAGCGAAATCCTGGAAGGGGGGACAAAGTGATTGATCGCATGAAAAAAAAAATAATTAATTTAAATTTTCTACAGAACCGTGCAGCTTTTGTAGCGTGCCACTTGTGCCAAATAATTGGAAAGCAAAACGAAAAAAGAAAATAAAAATTTATAATAATTTATATAAAACATATAATGCAAAATACTTATAAAAAATATTAAATCTGTCAAGCTATAATATAATGTTCAGGCTTAGCCGTTCCGCTATTCACAGACAAAGTGAAGTGAATTTTAAGAATAAAAAATTAAATAAATTACACTTCAAATAAAAATAATTATAAACAACTAAAAGAGACTATTAATATAAATTCTAAAAAAATAAGCAATTCAAATATTAATAAAAACATTTATTTTAATATATTATATAAAGAAAGTTAATTGCGCCCACTTTCATTTGAAAACAGAAATTGCGTTGAATTTTTTAATATTTATTAAAAAAAGTTACATACCTACAAAGTTTTTAAAAATATATCAATTTATTTGGAGATTTTTCAGATAAATTTTAAGTAAAATAAATTTTTTTTAATTAGTTTTAATGCTGCTAATGACTAAATTTCTCATGAAAAGATTCCTAACCTTTGTTTTTATTGATTTTGTCTTTTTTATTTTTAATAATTTTTGTCTGACTTTAATAGATTATATAAATATAAAAAATGAATTTTTAAAATCATTAAAATCCAAGCATTTGCAATACTTACAGGCTTAAAGAAACAAATAAATTCCCTTTTTTCACTTTTTTGACCACATTTAAAAAAAAATTAAAATTATACAAAAAAGTTTTTCATTCGATTCTTTGATAATTTTCAGCGTTATTCATCAGCCGGGTCTCAAGTAAATATAGAAAGCTGAAAAATTAAGATAAGAATATAATAAAAAGATTGGTAAATTTAAAAAGGAAATAAAAATCTAAGCCAAAAAAACAGAAAAAAAATTAAAAATTAAATTTTCTTCCAGTATAATTTTTAAATAAATTTTGTTGGAAAATTTCGACTAATAGATCAATTTAACTTATTAATTATATAAATTTACCTAATAAAGCATAATAATTCTAATTATACAACTAACTACCTAGGGGTTGGAAGAAAACGCAAAAATAAATGATAATAAAATGTCATTGAAAGACTTAAAGTAAATAATTTAAAAAGTAATATTTTACCAAATAAACACCTTAAATGCAAAATGTCTCGCCATAATCTCCAAATGAATTACTTAACGAAATTACGGGGTTCTGCCCTTTTATTTAATTATAACTTTATAATTTTTCAATCATAGGCATTTTCTAAACCATAATTTTGGAGACCTACCTATTTTGCCCAATTCAAATTTCTAACAAATGCTTCTAAATAATTTTGTTCGACATTCAAGAATATAATATAAATTATTTTTAAATCATAGTAATGGCATAATTTTAGAAATAAATAATTCGAAAAATCAATTAGCCAAACAAAATAAAATACAAGCATTTGATAAACTTTAATGTTAAATAACGCTTATAACGCTCCCGCAGTTGAAGATGAAATTTTATCAAAGATCAAGATAAATTAAAAAAAATATCTTTATGTTTTCATTAAAAGTTTGCAGTTTATTAACTCAAGATTTAATTTTTGCCTGAAGAAATAAAATGTAAAAATGAATAACTGGCATCAGCCAATCTTAAATATGAATAAATAAATAAGAATATAAATGAATTATGAAAGGGATTTAAGAAATGATAAATCATTTAACCCAAACATGAAGGATTTCAAGAAAACTAATTAAATCACATATTTTAAAAAAACAGGCATTGTTTAATATATTTTTTAGCAAAAAATAATAAATAATAAATTAGAATAAATATTTATTTAATCGTTTCCTTCTCCTATTTCAGATTGACTTTTAAATACAAAACGAAAAAAGGCAATAAATATATTATTTATTTTAGCAACTCTTTATACAATTTAATACAGAAGCATCAAAAATTTTAATATACCAAAAATAAATTTACAAACAAAAGGAAATGATCATTTTTCTTTTAAATAAATGGAGATAGAATTCGAACAAAATAAAGAAATATCAATCAATCAATTTATACGCTCTGAGTGACGCCGACAAAATAAGAAAACAAATTAATAAACAAATAAATTATTCACTTGGTGAGATGCGGAGGTATCAAAACTAAATTAACAATTTCAGATGTGTCAAGAAGTTTAGCAAACTTGATAGAATCAAGTAACCTCGCCTCTTCAGGCAAACATCTATAGAGTCGAGAAGTACGAACAAAAAACGAACGATACCGAACATTGGTTGAACAATAAGCTGTTTTTACAATAGACTCTGAGTATGTGGTTGAAACAGAATTGTTATGCTGAATATGATTTTTTTCACCAAAATGATGCCATGAAAGAGTCTTCAATCAATTTTAATTCGACGATTTAAAAGGGATTCTTTATTCAATGGAAATTAAAATTATACAAAAAAGTTTTTCATTCGATTCTTTGATAATTTTCAGCGTTATTCATCAGCCGGGTCTCAAGTAAATATAGAAAGCTGAAAAATTAAGATAAGAATATAATAAAAAGATTGGTAAATTTAAAAAGGAAATAAAAATCTAAGCCAAAAAAACAGAAAAAAAATTAAAAATTAAATTTTCTTCCAGTATAATTTTTAAATAAATTTTGTTGGAAATTTCGACTAATAGATCAATTTAACTTATTAATTATATAAATTTACCTAATAAAGCATAATAATTCTAATTATACAACTAACTACCTAGGGGTTGGAAGAAAACGCAAAAATAAATGATAATAAAATGTCATTGAAAGACTTAAAGTAAATAATTTAAAAAGTAATATTTTACCAAATAAACACCTTAAATGCAAAATGTCTCGCCATAATCTCCAAATGAATTACTTAACGAAATTACGGGGTTCTGCCCTTTTATTTAATTATAACTTTATAATTTTTCAATCATAGGCATTTTCTAAACCATAATTTTGGAGACCTACCTATTTTGCCCAATTCAAATTTCTAACAAATGCTTCTAAATAATTTTGTTCGACATTCAAGAATATAATATAAATTATTTTTAAATCATAGTAATGGCATAATTTTAGAAATAAATAATTCGAAAAATCAATTAGCCAAACAAAATAAAATACAAGCATTTGATAAACTTTAATGTTAAATAACGCTTATAACGCTCCCGCAGTTGAAGATGAAATTTTATCAAAGATCAAGATAAATTAAAAAAATATCTTTATGTTTTCATTAAAAGTTTGCAGTTTATTAACTCAAGATTTAATTTTTGCCTGAAGAAATAAAATGTAAAATGAATAACTGGCATCAGCCAATCTTAAATATGAATAAATAAATAAGAATATAAATGAATTATGAAAGGGATTTAAGAAATGATAAATCATTTAACCCAAACATGAAGGATTTCAAGAAAACTAATTAAATCACATATTTTAAAAAAACAGGCATTGTTTAATATATTTTTTAGCAAAAAATAATAAATAATAAATTAGAATAAATATTTATTTAATCGTTTCCTTCTCCTATTTCAGATTGACTTTTAAATACAAAACGAAAAAAGGCAATAAATATATTATTTATTTTAGCAACTCTTTATACAATTTAATACAGAAGCATCAAAAATTTTAATATACCAAAAATAAATTTACAAACAAAAGGAAATGATCATTTTTCTTTTAAATAAATGGAGATAGAATTCGAACAAAATAAAGAAATATCAATCAATCAATTTATACGCTCTGAGTGACGCCGACAAAATAAGAAAACAAATTAATAAACAAATAAATTATTCACTTGGTGAGATGCGGAGGTATCAAAACTAAATTAACAATTTCAGATGTGTCAAGAAGTTTAGCAAACTTGATAGAATCAAGTAACCTCGCCTCTTCAGGCAAACATCTATAGAGTCGAGAAGTACGAACAAAAAACGAACGATACCGAACATTGGTTGAACAATAAGCTGTTTTTACAATAGACTCTGAGTATGTGGTTGAAACAGAATTGTTATGCTGAATATGATTTTTTTCACCAAAATGATGCCATGAAAGAGTCTTCAATCAATTTTAATTCGACGATTTAAAAGGGATTCTTTATTCAATGGGGGAAAAAACTAAAAAGTATACTCTATTCAAACAAAAAAACAATTAAGTTTAGAAATTTTTTTTCCTTGGGAGAGTTATCAAATTGAATGATTTTGAATTGCACTAAAACTGAATTTAAGCTATAAGATTATTCATAAAAGTATATTTTATAAAAGCATATTTATAAAATACGGTGAACAGTAAAAAAAATGAAAAAGTCTCGCCGAAAATCCAAATCAATCGCGCAAGGTCTCCCTCAGGCAAAAAATTATAATGAGAACAAATTTTGTAATTACAGGCAACAATTGGCTAATGTAAAAAGGAAAGAATGAATTAAACCCAGATTATAATGATACTTTGGTGCCATTTGTATTCGTAATGCCCCGAAGAAAAACGCTTCTGAATTGATTAATCTAACTAAAAATTAAAAATACAAGCTAGAAGCTGCAAACAAAGTTATAAATACTTTTTCGTAGGTTTGATAATTGATTAATTCCCCAAAGTGCAACCAAAAAAAAAGGTTTTCTCTGACTTTCTCTTTTTTCTTTCCTTACACTTGATTTTCTTTTATTAATAATCTTGAAATTTATTTCAGTATTTTTAATTATAAGAAAAATTACTTTTCTATGTGAATTGGCTAAAAAATCTTAAAAAGCGCTAAAAAATAAATTTTTTAATTTTGTGCTTCGTTGTGTTTCCCGATCCCGTTTAAATTGCTGATGCCGTTCCCGGGTTGCTTTCTCTCAGACCCCAGGATAGTGCCAAATTTCTGGTCCCGCTTTACTCCTATTGTTTAACTCATAAGCAGACGCTTTAAGTTCGGATTATTGCCAACCTATTCTAATCCCATTCAGATAACAGTTAAAGAAAACCAAAAAATTTTTAAAACTTTTATCGAAACAAATAGCCAAAAACGGCATCAACAAATAATGCTATCGAAATGCATCTGTATGAAGCTAATCCAGAATAACCGCTATAGGAATCATCGGTCTTCAAAGCACGATGGGTTGAAAAACTCCGTTGTTCATACAAACGAATTTCTTTTGATTAAAAAGTTCTCCTTTCGTAACGTTACCAAGCCACTAAATTAATAAGAAAAGTCATCTTTACACTACACAAAAAGTGATGGAGCACTTTTTCGAAAATTAGAAACTCTTATATTGAAATGTGTTATTTAATTTTTTTTTTTTTTGCTTAATTTTTTGAGAACTATATTGTTTCAACTGGCAAGTAGGGCTGTAATTTTTAAAGGCACAAAAATGGCATAATAAATGATAAAAAAAGCTGCATTAAAAAAATTACTAATAAAAAATTTTAAGCCACAAAATTGATAACTTTCATTGCTTTATATACAAAAATTTTCTGGTATAAAACTCATTAATTCGAAAATTTTAAAATTTATATTTGTCAAATGAAATTTGAATTTTATTTTCACTTTATAGATTACCTCGTCTTTTTGGGTTTTTTTAGGTAGAATTCAAGGAGAGTATCTCCTGGCAAGCGGTTCCAAATTCCTTCATCAATTTCCAAACCATATCTCGGCACATAAAGTGCCCCAATATTCCTAATTATCCAACTATCAGAAGAAGAAACCACTTTGACTGCTTCATTGGTATACTGTTGATCATAATGAATCACGTAAATTTCACCTTCTTTGTAACCATCAAAAACAATGCGAATCGGAGCAACACATGGAAGATGTGCCATAATAATGCAAAAAGTTAAAAGCGCATAATTAGGAGTCACCATTCTAAAAAAATTAATAAAGTCATTAAAGTAGTAGGTCGGAAGAGACAAGGAAAGCCCTAATTCCATGATTCACATATAGACATTCCAAATGCTATCCGCAACTATAAAATAACATATTTAATACAAATTGAACAAACGCATAAAAAGAAGGAACCCCTAGAATTTACCTACACACAACTAAGAAGTATGATTTAATAAATTTAAAGGAACTTCAAAAGAAGGGTTTATATTCGGTAAGCCAGACGATAATCATAACAATCATAATTTATCCAAAAAATTGGAATTATGATTGCGTGATTATTGACTGACATAATGCATATATCTCTTCTTTTGAAAGGAATTGGATAATAGATAAATTATAAAATTGTCCATTATACGTTGAAAGGTGGCATTATAATTGAGTGAATATCGTTGGGCATAATGCATATATTTTGAAAGGAATTGGATAAATTATGATAGGGTGATTGTCGTCTGGCATATTTTTCGGAAATCGGAATTCCGGTCCAAAAATCATCGGAAATCGGAAAATCGGAAATTTTTTTTAATAAAATAAACAATTTTTTTTTTATAATTGTTTTTTAATTCGTATTGTAAAAAGGCAACAAAAAATTGCCCCCAGGTGTGATGAGAATTATTATCATTTTGATGTTTTTACGGCTAAATGATGATTTTTTTTGAAATGGTAATTTTTAGTTGCTTTTTTAAGAAAACCTTCAAAAAATATCTTTTAAGACTACATTCCGTTGACAAATCAGACCTAAATTTTCAAAAATTTTCCCATGGTGGCGCCTATCGGCGCCACCGACTCCCGTACCTAAATTTCCATTCACTTCAAACTATTTTTTCAATATGATCATTGATGTTTTTGCCAGCAAGAGGATTTTGAAAATTTTTATCTGGGAACCTTGAAGAAAAAAAATGTCGAATTATTCCATATCACTCGCCACCAAATTTAGGCTCTTTATTCTTTTCGGCTTTTTTTCAATTCAAAAGAGCAGGGAGCAGGTGGCGCCTATAGGCGCCACCGGGGAAAATTTTTGAAATTTGGTGTATTGGTCACAGATTTTGACCCAAAAAGCTTAATTTTTGGAGTAAATAGTTTTAACAAAACACTATTTAACAAATAAAAAAAAATTTAACTAAAAATAAATCAATAATAGAACTGTAATTCAAGTCATGATTGATTAATTTAGCCCCTTTTGTTAGTCATAGTGAATTATTTTTGCCCCTACAATTAATTACAAGAAAATATAAAGGATGAGTTGAATTAAATAAAATAATATAATAATTAATGAGAAAGATCGTAAACCGTAAACGCAGTAATTTAATAATACAATTGCAAAATGTTAAAATAATAAAAAATCCTCTAAAAAATTGTTTTAATTGAATATATAAAAAATCCTGTGTGCACATAATAACTTATACATTAATGCAAAAAAAGTAAAGCATATATGCAAAGGAAGGTAAAAATAAATTCCTTTAAATAACAAAAACATTTTTAAAATTAAATAAAAAATTTTATTTCGATAATTTTTTGTATGTCTGCTTTCAAAATCAAATCCTCAATTTAAAAAATATAAAATATAACGCTACGCATTTTATGAAATAATCGTGTGAACAAATTGGGAATTTCAAGAAATGCATATTTATGTATCTCAGTAATAAAAATTGAAAATAAGATTCTTTTGCCCAGAATTGGCTAGCAATAATGAACATTATCTAGCATTTTTAAGAAAGTAATTCGGAGAAAAAAATAAAGATTATTTTATAGTTGTCATCGGACCTCGTCGGAAAGTAAAATAATTTCACACTTAAACAATTAACAGATAATAATGCAATAAAAAAAGTAATAATAAATTTGCAAAATGAAATCATTAAATAAAATAAAAAAAATGAAATTAGCAAGTTAAGTATAAATTAGCATTGCTCGTGAAAAATGACTGTATTAATTTTGAATTCTATTTTTCTTTTTTGAATTATATCCTAATTTTTTGGAAATTTTATCATGTAATGTAAATTAGGTATTTGTGAGCAAATATAATGGAAATTTCATATAAATAAATTTTAATTTTGGTTTCTTTTATTGCTTTAGAAAAAGGAAAAGTTAATATTTCATAGCTGTTTTTTTTTGTTTTAAACTAAATTTTTATCAGATAAATTATTGTTCTGTCAATACTCGGTGCTTATTGCTCCATTAGTTTTATTTAAACACCAGTCACCAATCATTTTGTTTTTATTTCTTTTAATATAATTAGTAAATTCGTGGTTTCATTTTTCATTTTTTCATATTAATTCAAAGGAAAATTCGATAATATTAAATAATTATTTTTTCATTAAATTATCAAGATTTATCTTATTTTGAATTCCTGTCTTATTTCAGTTTTTCTTTGTTGTTTTTTTTTGTCTTATTTTTTTGGATCATAGAAAAAAAAATCCAATTAGGTATGATAATTGTTAATTAAATTAAGAAGATATTTGATGGTACTCATGCTTTTTGAGTTAGGTGCCTATTTCTCGCATTTTGGTGCCTAAAAATGGAATACATACTTATTGAGGCAAAGCTTTAATTTAATTTTGATTTAACACAATATAATGATCAAATTACAGTTGTTATTATTTACTTTTTACAATTATTTTTTTCAAATTTTTATTTAAAAATAAATTTTTTCGTTGTCGTTATATAAAAAAATATGATTTTTAATAGTTATTTAAAACCTTAATTTTAATTATTCTTTCATAACTGAAAGAATCATTGATTAGATGAAATCTGACACATCCAATGTCATATTCGTGATCAGCGCGTAAAATAGAATTGTATGCTAAAAACAGATTTGAAATTTTTCATGACATAATTTTAAGAAGTATTAGCATAAAGAAAAATGGGGCCTATACGCTATCTAATTCAAATCAAATTTACGAAATGACAATGTTATTAAATTTATTTAGCTCTTCCAATGTTCGATATAATTCGTTTTTTTGTGAGAATGTCTCGACTCTATAAGCTTCTGCCTAAGGTAGCGAGATTACTTAATCCTAATGAATTTGATGAGCTTCTTGAAAATATTAATTTGGATTCATTTTTTTGTTCACCAATTTTTTCTCAAAAGTGATCTATTTTTAATATTTGTTTTTGTCATAACATTTTATAACGGTGTCACGCTTTTCCATATAAATTATTATAATTATTCTTAAATGAATAACCTTTGAATGCCGAAAAAATTGAATAAATTTTTGTTATTATTATTTGTTAGTTCTAAAAAATTTATTTTTATACTAAGAAAATAATTTAATTTTAATTGTCTTTATATTTTTTGGTACTTTTAATAAACCCCTAAAACTTGTATTACAAAAACAAGGAAGAAAATTTCTGGATGAATTTGATTTAAAATATCTAAAATATTTGATATTTCTTTATTACTAATATGAATTTTTGCTGAGTATAAAATTTTCGATCTTAAATATAAGTTGCATTTATTTTGATACAATTTATGTTCTAAAAACATTTAAGAATTAAAAACACTCAAAAAATTTGGTGTAAAGGCCTTTAATGGTCGAAAATTCAGTAATTTTTTTAATTAGTTAGATTTTCCCCTTTAATAAATATTGTGAAATGCAATAATGTTGATGAATATATGCTAAGTATACTAAGGAAAATAATTAAATAATTTCATTTATATTATATCCCCAATTTTAAAGAATGCCATTGTGGATTGTTCGGATAACGAATCGGCGCTAAACGGAAATTCCTCGACGACGCGGGTGAAGAGCTAACTTTTGAAGTAGTCCAATGTTTTTTGTTTTCATAAAACAATTTTTACCTTTGTTTTTTATTCTCTTTACTAAACTTGAGGCTCTTTTACGTTTTAATTTTTTCAGTCTTTTCTTTAAATTTTGGATATATAAAAGCACGAATAATTTATTTAACAATTTATTTAGTTGTTTTCTCTCTATAAGAAGAAATGATTGTTTTGTTATATTTTCAAATTTAGGTTTAATTTTACATATAAACTTTTCGACAAATGAAATATTAAATTGACGTTTAATTGAAATTTTCCTTGAATTTTTTACTTCATTAAAATAATCCTGTATTAGAGAATCAAAAATGTTTGGTCTTTTGAACGTCTCTTTTATTATATAAGAATTAAAAAAAAATAATAATGTTGCCATTTGTTATTTTTCTTTTTTATCGTTTTCCCATTTTCGGAGCACAAGACCATGAAATAACTTTATTTATTCTTATTCTTGTATAGTTAGTGCTGAAATATCGCTAAGCTTTTGAAATTAAAACATTAGTTTGGAAATATTAATTATTAAAATTTTTTTTTTTTAGTTTTATATTAATTTTATCTTGGCCCATTTAAATGTTTAATGATTATTTTGATTGTTTTTTTTGGGTTCATAAGTTTCAACTTTTAAATAACTTATCCGAGAATATGTTTAATTAATTTCAAAAGATTATTTGTTTTTCTATATTTTCATCATATATAATCATCGTGCCCATTTAATTTAGTTTTAATTATTTAAATATTAGTATCTACATATTTATATATAGCAGACAGACATTGTAAAATGAATTTCCTATAAATAAAAAAATAATATCTTTAAATGCGTATGGAAACACCATTATTTTTAATTATATTTTTCCCCTCCTCAATAAAAGAATGTAATAAATATTCCTAATTCATTTTCCTGCCCTCAAATGAGATTTGTTTTTTAAAATAAACGATTACTGTATCCTTGAAATCGGTAAAACAACAAAATTCTGCAAAATTTAACAACGAATATATTTTAACGAAATATTGACAACAGATGGAAAAGGATAATAATTGAATTATGAAGTATTTGATAAAATTAGTTAAATAACGAAATTAGGGAGGAAGGATTGCCTGGTACAATGGTACAAATGGGATCAATCAGAAGTTTTCTTGTGATAAATCAGACGTTTCCTATCTGATATTGAAACTTGAACTAACAAGAATCTTTGAAATTTTTCAAATTGAGATAAATAAAAAAGAATAATCTAATAAGAAATCTACAGTTAAATTATTATAAAAGAAGAGGAAATGCAAAAATTGTCAAAAATAAACTATTATACTATCAAATATAAAAATTTTTACTCAGTAATTTTTACGAAGAACAACAAATGACTGACTTTTTTGAGCAACGCAAGCTTTTAATAAAAATTTGTAAACCCTTCAAAATTTTATGCATAAATAATTGTATAAAAAATAATTTATTTTGATATAATAGCATTAAAAAAATGAAAACGTTATGTTTTCCAACGAAATAATCAGCCGAAGAAAAAAAAACAGTATAGCAAATTCAAAAAAATTTTGTTTAGTTGAATAAAGAAAATCAAAAGGAATAATCAAAAAGGCGAAATGAATATTACAATAAAATCCCATTAACAGTTGAGACGAACTAATGCGCCCTAGGCTTAAAAAAAAATAGCTAAAGAAAATACATAAAAAATGATAATAAATCATTATAACTCAATATGGTGCATTGTGAAAATGAACCTGATACAAGAAAATTGATTTAATTCAATCGCGTGATTATTGCCCCCCTCCTCAACCACAAAACCCGAACTACCGTGTTCGGTATTGTGCTTGATTTAAATTTATATAAATTATAACAAAGATTGAAAAATCATGAAACCCTATTAGAAGGACCCCTTTTTTCCCAATGTCATATGAAGAAAAAATATAAATTACTTCATAAATTTTAAATGAAAATTAATGTGTAATTATTAAAATTAAAAAGACGTCAAAAAATCTTGAAAAAATCTATAATAAATCCAAATTTAAAAACAAAAATTCAAAACAGAAACTATTTTCGAAATTAATATCAAATTAATTTGTTTGCGCGAAAACTACTCAAACAAAATATAAAAAATTTAAAACCTGATGCCTAGAACCCTGATGTGTTCGCTTCGAGAATTTAATTTCATAAAAGGAAGAAATAAAAATATTTCTCTGAACGATAAACCAATAAGCGGTTAATCAAATTAATATAAATAAAAAAAAAGATATTTACGAAAGTCACTTACATTCAAATTCAAACACATTAAGGATTATGAGTAAAACATTCATGATAATACCCATATTTATAAATTCATGCAATAAATTTAACTTTTTATCAATTATAAAAAATTCTTTCATAAAGTTTTAAATTTAAATAACTCGCGAGCTTGAAATATTTTGATTCTTGGTTCAATTTGAACATTTTTACTGCAATGCTGGAATACTTTCGAAATAACGTTTGGCACAAGGACTATTATTACAAAAAAAGATTTTATTAAAAATAAAGATTTTTGATTTTAATAATTAAATATGCTAATATGGTATGCAATATCAAATAATATAAAAAAAGGTAAATAAATTTTATTTTTGAGACTTAGAATACAGTTATAAATCTTATAATATTAGCATACAATGATTAGGTTGGAATGCGCCGACGAAAGGAAAAGATATAAGAAGAGGCATGCAACATTTAGCAGCATCTTACCCAGAAAAATTCATATGAAAAATTTATAATTTATTAATATTTAAGATGAAAAAATAAAAATAATTGTATTTCGCTCATTAGTTTATATTATAAAAATTATAAATCTTTACCAGCCGCTGACAACCGACAATCTTAATGACCCTGCTGTTCAAGAATTATGAATGGATGAATTATCAGACCGAATAAATTTGAAGTTGACTGAAAAGTGAAAAAAAAAATATTATAAATGTTATTATTCTAAATAATAAAGGAAATTTAAAAATAATATTATACATACTTTGTCTAATAAATACTATTTAGAAAATAATTAAAAGGCAACAGCATACCAAATAAGCAAACATTACAAAAGGATTTCGAGAAATGGCAAAAAAATCTATTTATTCAAAAAATATTGGATCATAAAAATAATCAACTATTTTTATACTCACGTTAGTTTTATTTGGTGACAGAAAAGCAAAAATACCTTTTGTCAGTTAATTTCAAGAGAAGAAAAAAACATTTCTTTATAGAAATAAACTTTGGAAATTTAATATATAATAAAAACCCTGATGCAAATGATTAATTAAATTTATCTAAAATCATTAAAAAACATTTTTTTAATTAAAACTATAATAAATTTGGTCCCTTCAAACATGATATATATAGATCACATATAAACTCTAAAGACAAAAAGGGAAAAAATTACTGCGCGTTGTTGGAGACAGCGCTATAAACTTTCCTCTTTTACTGTACAAGTTTAAGGATCTTTTCTATATAAAAAGACCTTGATACAATTATCAAAGGCTTAATGAATAAAATCTCTTATTTCTTATTCTGGTTTTACATAAGATAAAAAAAAGTTAAATTATTATATTAAACATTCTCATTTAAAGAAAAAAGAAAGGCCATAAGATAAAAAAAAATTAAACAAAAATTTTTTGTACCCAATGGGTTTACTCCGTTTGTTAAGGTCAGTACTCGCGATCAGAATAGACCATATCACTTGTAATAAAACATTTTTGAATTTAAAAACTAAAACAAAATAAATAATTTCTAAGCCTTTTATAAGTACCTAGAAATGAGCCTCGAACTAAATTTGAGGCCTTAAAAAAATATTTTCACCAATTTAAAAAAAAATACAATATCCCTCGTCTTCAAAAAAGTAATAAATTATAAAATGATTAAAGAATTTATGTCACTAAAATCATTTATTAGAACCAAAGAAAAATTTGAATAAATACTACAAACTAGGGGTTAGCCCCGACCCGACGTCCCCGACCCGACCCGAAGCCATTTTTGGGCCTCATCCCCGACCCGATCCCCAACATCACATCCCCGGCGTTCCCCGTTCCCCGACATGTCATCCCCGAGTCCCCGACAAAAAATAAGCACTGGTAAGAATGTGGGTCTGAACAAGAAATTGTTGAGAAAAAATGGAGAAATGGGAATTATTTGAATTATTAAACATTTCGCCATTTCACTTTTCTCTCTTCCACCTTTTTTTATTTTGTTGTCTCTTTTTTCATTTTGAGCCTGAGACATAATTCAATTTCTTGCAAATTGTGTTAATCTGTTAATACTCTAAATTTAGTTCACTTGTTTTTAGATATCTTTATTTTGTATTAATATTAATCAATGACCTCTAAAAATTCGTCAACTATTTGGAAATTTTTTACGAAAATTTCTGCAGAGGAAGCCATATGTTTGAGTTGCGAAAGAAAATTCGCTTGCAAAAAAGGTTGTACCAAAGGGCTCTGGGACCATTTCAAAATAAAGCATGGCAGTGAATATGAAAAATATTTGTGTCGAACTGTAAATGCATTGGTATTTAAGTCTTCTTTTTTTGTTCATTTATTAAAAACCTTTAGCAAAATCAAGACATTTCAAGTTTTTTGGGTAAATAAGATCTCCAAAAAAGGGCTGATGAGCAAATCGCTAGGCTTATGATTCGGTCTAATTGCTCGTTTCTGTTTGTCGAAACTCCTGAGTTGCGGAATATTTTTTCTTTGGCATACCCAAAATTTGAGGTAATAAAAGTTTGTTAATAGGTATTTATTATTTTATTTTTTAGCTTCGTCGCAACGATTATTTTCGGAAAAATGTTATTCCGAACATGGCTACGGAAGCTTTGAATCGAAAAAATATATTGATTTTTGAAATAAAAATTTAAATTTCTTATTCCCCGATCGGGGTCCCCGTTCCCCGACAATTTTGAGCGTCCCCAACCCGATCCCCGACATTCCATCCCCGGCTCTCCCCGTTCCCCGACATTCTTGTCCCCCAAGGGTCGGGGCTTAACCCTACGACAAACATTAATTGTTGCAAATAGCTTTATCTCGTGCTCATACGCAAAAATATTACAGAAATTTTTCACAAATTTAAAATGGCAAATCGCCAATGAACCTTTAACAATTGATCAGTACAATTTGGAAATTTAATTCATTAAGAAATAAAGGGATAAAAGTTCGTTTGACGCCATGGAGCCTGAATATGAAGCTTAAAAAGTTTATTTCGCAAGAATTTATAAAAAATAATTATTATTTTTTTTTTTGAAAATATGCATGTAATATTAATTTATATTTAAAATAAATTATTATTAAAAAAAATATTATTGATTTATACAAAAATTATAACTAAAGTTTTATGTAAAATATAGGTCACTGCACCCATTAAACACAGAAATAAAAGAAATAATTAATTGTTTAATCGGAAGTAAAAATTGACAAACTTCGGAAATCAAAATATTAAGGCAGATTAAATAGGTCGTCGACTCTTCGGCAATCCGAGGAAAATTGCCGAGGCGCTTCAAGCGGAAGTGATCAACCTCCGTCCCGTCGATGACAACGTCGGATCGTTGCAGCATTTCCTCGAAACATTGGAGCGGGTCTGCCGGCAACTCTCAAACTTAGGGATGCCAGATGACAGCCCGTTCATGTACCAAGTGATCCGTGGCAAACTTCCGTCTGCCGTGCTCTCCGAGCTGGTCAAAATGGAAAGAGCTGCAGGGATTGCTTGGGGCACACCACAACTGCGGGCTGGACTTGCCGAAGTTGTGGGAGTACGAGATGAAGTTGAGCGATGCCTACGAGAAGCCATGGGAGACAGATATGAACGGAACGAACATGCGCGAGTCTTCTCCGTTGCGCAGTCAGCCAGAGGCGACGGGGACAAGCGTTTGCCGAAGTGCCTTTTCTGCTCTGACGAGCACTGGGTCGCCGACTGCAGCAAAGTCGCTGACATTGAGGCACGGAAACGGAGCCTGATTCAGCAGGGCCGGTGCCTAAACTGCCTCCGCAAGGGACATCAGCAGCGTGAATGCCGTTCTAAGCAGGGATGCCGAATTTGCAAAGAACGGCATCATTTCGCTATCTGTCCCAATGGCAAAGGGAGCACTTCGACTCGCCATCGGCAGCCGAAGCCCGGTTTCAGAACCAAACCAAAGTTCGGAGCCGGTCAAAATGCCAAACCCTTGGTGTCTTCTGCCATTGCAAATGACGCCGATTCTTCCTCGGAACCGAACAACTCTGCAAGCCCAATTATGGCTATTGTCTCTCCTTCGGTTCCTCATCTCGTCATGCTCATGGCTATTCGCGCACCTGTGTTCTCTGAGTCTGCTCCGAACCGTCGAAAGGATGCACTCATCTTCTTTGACCCGGGCGCGCAAGTCACATTGGTCAAAAGCTCATTGGTCCGGCACCTAAGCCCACCCAAGCTCCAAGATGACCAACTCGCAGTCAACCCGTTCCATGCCCGGCAGCCCATCAAACTGAAGGCCCCTCAATATGCATTGTGCATCCAGTGCCAAGATGGGAAGCATGAGACACTGGTCGCCCATCGAACTGACTGGATCGTCCCGTCAGTACGCCGCGCAACTTTTCTGCAAGAAACACAGGTGCCGGTGGATGAAGAGCCGGACATACTCATAGGGATGGCTGATTTTTGGAAATTCTTCAACGGCGTTCAGCGTGTATCGCCCCAATTGTACAAAGTCAACACTTCCATTGGTTCGACGGTTTGCGGACGCGATGGAGTGCCGACCCGCCCAACCGCGGATTTGCCAACGGTCATGGCATTGACTGTTTGTGCCACAGCCGCAAAAAAGGATACGCTGAGCCCAGCGAATTCGGAATTGGGCCACGATGATCCTATCTCTGAGTTCGATTCTCTACGGCAATTTTGGGATCTCCAAAACATTGGCATAAGAGACGACCCTCACGAAAACGACGACGAGACCGCGCAACAGAATTTTGACACGACAACTATGCGACTGGCGGATGGACGGTACACCGTCGGGTGGCCGTGGAAGACTTTCCCGCCGGATTTGCCTTCAAACTTCGCCATGGCCTACCGTCGTCTGTCCTCGATCCTCGCTCGTCTCCAGCACTTTCCTGAACTGCTAGCCAAATACGAGGCAACAATCCAAGAGCAGCTACGGCTTGGACTCATCGAACCTGCCACTCGTACCCATGGATTGGAGCATTTCATGCCTCATCATTGTGTTGTCACACACAAATTTCGCCAAGTTCTTGACGCCTCCGCGCACCCAAAGGGCCAAAATTCGCTCAACAAGTGCATGTTCAGAGGACCAGTCATTATGCCCGACCTCGCTGGGATTCTGATGCGCTTTCGCCTGGCCAAGATTGCTCTTTGGGGAGATCTGGAGAAAGCTTTCAACTCGCTAAGTCTTCTGGAACGCGACCGTGAATTCTGCAAAACTCTGTGGGTCAAGGACGTACGGCAATCAATCACTCCGTCGAATTTGCTCATTTACCGCTGGTCGAGAGTGCCATTCGGAGTTATTGCCTCTCCTTTCCTGTTGGCAGCCACAATTCAGAAGCACCTCCAATAGGATGGCTCTCCTCTCGCCCTCGAGCTTGCCGAGAATGCCTACGTGGACAATCTGCTTATGCAGTGCGCTTCTCCACCTGAGGCGTTCGAAAAGTACAGAGTCAGCAAAACTCTGTTCCGCGCCTGCCAGATGAACATTCGAGAGTTCATCTGCAATTCTGCTGACGTGATGTGCCGGATTCCGAAGGAAGACCACCTCGAGAAGGAAGTGCCCAAAGTTCTTGGCATCAGCTGGGACTTGAAATCGGACGAACTCTTCATTGGCTCCTCTCCTTCTGGCCCCACGAATGTCGTTCCTACTCGTCGATCGGTGTTGCAACAACTCGCTTTCGTCTTTGACCCGCTTGGTCTGGCTTGCCCCTCGTTGCATGCCGCAAAGACGTTCTTCCAATCTCTTTGGGACACCAAACTCGGATGGGACGATCCCTTGCCCAAGGAGAAAAACGCGAATGGGAGGCCATCACAAGCGAATGGAATGACCGGAAAATACGACTATCGCGCAGAGCGATCACTGACGAATTCTGTTCACACCAGCTCCATGCCTTTGTCGATGCGAGCAAAGACGCGTACGGTGCATGCATCTTCATTAGAGCCCAACACAAAGACGCAACCACCGCCCGTTTGGTCTTTGCCAAAAGCCGAGTGAGGCCTAAGGGCACCAATTTAACAATTCCGCGCATGGAACTGATGGCACTGCTGATCGGCATACGGATGCTGAAATTTGCCGAAAAGCAATTGGGAATTGCCATCTCCTCTCGGTTCGCTTGGAGCGATTCAAAGCCAGTCCTTGGCTGGGTCGCATCATCAGGACAACAGCCGAGATTTGTGGAGAACCGGCTGAAGGAAATCCGTGCCGCCAGCTCGTCGCGCTTTCTCTATGTGTCAACGGAGCAAAACCCCGCCGACGTTGCGTCACGCGGTTGTACGGTCTCCGAACTCGCCATCCACCCTCTTTGGTGGAGCGGTCCGAAATGGCTGGTCGAAGAAGAGACGACTTGGCCAATCTCTATGGAAGTGAAGCCGGCTCGAGAAGCCGAACAGCCAGCCCTTGATGACCATGCCGATGCTTCTGCCATCCTCCTCGTCATCGAAGAGGACCAAACATGGATTGACGTCAGCCAATTCAGCAGTTGGGACCGCCTCCGTTCGGTGACCACCCTCGTCCTTCGTTGCGTTGAAGCGATGGACTCAACGGAACGGAAGACATAAAGCCGCTATTTGGTCGGGTGTCTCAACCACCGGTCCCTTTCTGGCCACAGACTTTCGGATTACCGAGCCACTTCTGTTCAAACTCGCGCAAAAGGACTGTGCCGATTTAAGAAGGCAACGACCGGAGCTTCGGCTTGCCACGGACGAGCATGGGCTGGTGCGCCTTGAAACCCGACTTGACAATTGTGCCGCGCATGACGGATGGAAAAGCCCGATCCTACTCCAGGACAAATCTCCAGTCACTGTCCTCATCATTCGGAAGCATCACGAAAAGATGCGTCACTCTGGGGTCGAAGCGACACTCACTTCTTTTCTCGAACTCTTCTGGTGCCCCAGGCAAGAAGCACCGTAACTTCGGTAGTCAAGAAGTGCCGTCGCTGCAAGCGGATTCAGGGCCCCGCTTTTGCCCTGCCAAGTATGCCACAACTACAAAAGGCAAGAGTGGTACGCTCCGCACCCTTTGAACACGTCGGAATTGACTACCTGGGCCCAACTATGGCGAAAGTTGCTTCCGGCCCTACGACAGCCACCCGAAAAGCATGGATAGTCCTCATCACCTGCCTAGCCACACGTGCCGTCTATCTTGAGCCAGTGATGGACCTGACAGCCTCATCCTTCCTGCTGGTGCTGCGCCGTTTCACATGCCGACGAGGCACTCCGTCTCGAATTCTCACCGACAACGGCACTCAATTTGTCCTAGCGTCAAAGGTGTCTGCCGCTCTCGAGGCAGGAAGAGTGCCTTCCTCATCCCTCGACCGATTTCTGGCCCGTGAAGGTATTCTCTGGCGCTTTATCCCACAGCTTTCGCCATGGCAAGGCGGAGTCTACGAAAGACTCGTTGCTCTGGTCAAAAACTGCTTCAAAAGGGAGCTCGGTCGAACAATCCTGACATGGGAGGAGTTGGTCACTTACACTGCCGAAGTCGAAGCCGTCCGTACTCAATCAACGGCCCCTCTGCCATGTCTCGGAAGAGCCCAGTGGGATCCTGCCGCTCCGGCCCATCGACTTCCTAATCCCTAAGGCAAGACTCGGCATCCAATTCATCACCGAAGATGCTCATGGCGACGAAGAGTTCCGGATCGCCGGAGTGAACTTAAAAGATGCGCTCATACAGCGTTGGCAGTCCGTTTCGTCTTCCGTCGACCATTTTTGGACTCGCTGGCAAAAGGAGTACCTGCTTGTCCTACGGGAGAGATCACAGCGGAAGATCAAAGGACCCCGCAGGCAGGTTACGCGTGAGCCGAAGGAAGGAGAAGTCGTGTTGGTCTACGAGGAAAAACTCCCGCGCAATTGTTGGCCGATGGGACGGATCGACGAGTTGCAACGCTCGCATGGGGATGTTCGGAATGCCAAAATCCGCCTGACAACCGGGAAGGTACTCAGCAGGCCTGTCAACCGTCTCTATCCTTTGGAAGTGGGAACACCAGAGGAACAAACCGAAGAAGAGAGCGTGACCGAGCCTGACCCGACAGAAGGACAGTCAGGCAGCGAAGCCCCCGACAGTGACCATCCGATCCATAGCAAAAAACGGGCCCATCATCCGTACAAAGGCCCGACCCATCCCATGACCACACGCTCGAAGACAAGGGCTTCTGCTGTGATGCTCATGGTTTTGCTGTTCATTGCCCTTTCGGCTGGGTCCGCCATGACCAGTGCGAAAGAAATTGTGCTCTCTAGTACAACCAAGCCAGCCAATCGTACCACTGTCCCTCGCCGCTGCCGTGGGTGTGAATTGCTCTGTACCGACAAAGGAGTTGACATTACGATACCCAACGGTATTGTCAAGTTTCTCCTCTGCTGTGTCGATGGAACTCAGTGCCTTTCGGAGTCGGGCGTCAAACGGGCAAGTCATCACTTGCCAAAAGAGCAGTTCCTCTTCGAATACGATTGCCAAGCGACATATTGGACCAGAAAGGGCCGAAGGAGAAGTGGAAATGTCCAATGCCCAGCCCGGGACGACTGTGAACTCATCGACTGCTGGGTGTGCCTTGAACGGATAGCCAACCCTGACTGTCGGCCCGATGTGACGTTCGGATTGGTTGGAGGAGCCTTCTGGATCATCCCCCTGGTGTGCCACGTCACGATGTTCTGGATCCTGCAACAGTGCTTCGCCCTCCTCATTCGTCTTCTTTGCTGTCTGTGCCCACATCAAAGACGGGTACCGAAAGACGAAGCCCCTCTGATTGCATTCCCGAGGTCGATCGACTCTCGCCGACGACCAACGCACCGCAACCGAGCCCGACTACTTCCTCGGCTGCAGTCGACAATCCTTCTCTTGTCCTTTTTCTGCTTGTCATCACAAGTGAATGGCCAAGTGGTCTCAATTAGCGCATCAGCTGAGAAATGCCAAAGGACTGCCTCCGGCTCTGTGTGCCATTTGGAGAGTTCTACGACAGTTACTCTCCTCCCCTCTGGTCAGCCGGCCCGTCTCCTCCTCCGCCACCCCGATGAACGAGTGCTCGGCACGCTTGAAATCCGAATGGGTTCGCTGATGCTTCATTGTCTGCCCAAATCGGAAAGGTGGCTGAGATCCTACCACATTGCCACGGCATCCGTCAAGCGATGTCCCCGCCGTGGCAGTTGTTCCGGCGACTTCTGTATGGGAGTGAATAATGGAAATAAAAGTGAAGTGCCGGAGCTGAAAGAATGGAGCAGATCCCCAGGTTACAATAAGTGCACAGGATCTTGCTCATTCTGGTGGTGCGGTTGCGTGAATACTGGAACCAGCTGCATATTTTATCGCCCACATGCCATTGTCAACTCTCAAACCGTGTACGAGCAGATCTCCTGCCCTACCTGGAGTACCACTTGCACACCTCACTCAAACTTTCGGCTAATGGGAACGTCACTGAAGAGCCCTCGGTATCCCTCTCACCAGGGATCACACTCCGTTGGAACGACTTGAGTATCACACCGATCGCTTCTTCCCTGGCCCCCGCACCAATCATGGCGCATAAGTTTCTAAGCGATGGCACCAATATGGCACTCACCGATGATGTGCAAAGTGACCTTCAGTGCGCAACGCAGACCGATGCCACGAGTCTTAACTGCACACTCAAATGGGATTCGTGTCCGAGATGCTTTCCCGACCACGACTCAGCAAAAATTAACTGCCAGTGCCGAGATGTCAATCTCGAGCCACAGATTGCTGACCCAGAGAAACGCTTGCCAATTCAACTCAAAAACTTGCTACTGCGCAACCAAAAAAGAGAAATCTTCTCCGAGGTTACCTACGCGCCCATCCAACTTTCCATCCAATTCGAAGGACTTCGAATCGCTACGGAAGAGGACCTCACGAAGTGCCACGCAGTTGCCAAGAGCCTCACCGGTTGCTACTCCTGTCATGCCGGCGCTCATCTCCGATTGCAATGCCACACCGATTTTGGCACGGCACTTGGCTATGTGCGATGCTCCGATGACTCGGAATTTACTGTCCTCTGTCGCAAAACGCCAGAAATCCTTAATGTTAGCCTGTCCTTCAACCGTGCCGAAGTCGACATCAATTGCTCCATTGAATGCAGTGGCGGAAGAAACCCCTTCATAATCAACGGCCATTTGCGCTATGTCCCAAAACACTTCCAAATGCCGGTCCAGGGAGAATCTTTTTCCGCCGATGCCAAGACCGATGAATCCTGCTGGCTGTGGTGCGCTGATTTGAACTTCGACTTCTCCGATGTTTTTTGGTTCCTCTTTGGCTTCCACAATGGGTTGCGCACTATCGGAATAATTGCTTTGGCATTATTCATCGTTTACGTCCTTTTGCGCTTCAACCCTGCCTTGAGGACGTGGAGAGCTGCGAGCCGACTCATTCTTATGACCTTTGTTCTTTGGCCGTTGCCCTGTAATTCGTCGGGGGGAGGGCTGAGCCATTCGCTCAGCGTTCGACCTTTCCCACAAAATTGGCAATTCTTTGACGAGAAGGCAATTGGTGGCCCTGTGACTAACCATTCCGATGTTTACGAGCCGAAATTGGCCACCAGTCCACCGATCAGATGCCAAGGACTCCGACCAGTTCTCCATATAAAAGGCAGCACGACTTCATACAAACCACCATTCTTCCAATTCAACAAAAAAAATCTTCCCTTCCTTCATCGGCTTCGCTTCCGTCAACAATGGTGACCCTGCTCTCCTACCTGGCCCATTCGCTGGGAATTGATGCCGATCGCTTGGGCTTGGTGCTTACGACTTCAACCCGCCGCTGGAATGACGCTCAGGCAATTGTGCAAGGACTGGCCCAACGCGGTTACGTGCTGAAGACTCGACACTTCCACCCGCCAGAGAGAAATGTGCAGTTGCACGGTACGGAGCTGACTCGAGATGCGGCAAACCGGCTCGGTGCCTACAACGGTGGCCGTCATGGACCAACTGTGGCGGCACTTGCTCGTCTTCGCCATGGCATCGTCCTACGGCACCCGTCGGCCCCGTGCCTTATGGAACCCGGTGGAAACGGACACCACGACCTGTTTCCACTGGAGCTGGTCCGAGTGATTGCCCCGAACCATCGCCCGTCCCCCCGTGGCTTCGCCGTGCGCCCATCCCCTCGCCCCCGGCCCTCTCATTTCGATCTCGCAAATGATACGAATCACGTGCCACGCAACCCGAGGGAGATAAGTGTACACATCTCCAATGGAAACGACAATGAAGGAGCGCAAGAAGAGCGGCGAATTGGCATCGGCCAGCAAGTGATCATCTCCGGCCCCCTCACTTTGCGCATATCCTTCGGCATCCTCCTCTTCCTCGCTGTTCTCAGTGCGGCAACCATGGTGGAAACGACAATTACCCCCGACCCTTTTCCTCACTTCAGTCAATCGTTAAAATGCCCTTTGCCCCTATTTCAGACGACGTCGCTTTTTCATCCTTCGATTTGCTGTTCAGCATTAACATTTCACAAAACGTCGCCCTTTCATCCCTCGCCCTTTTTCCCTTCTCGTTTTGTTAATAAATTGACTCGTCGCGCTAACTCACCGTCCTCCCGTTCCTTCTACCGCCTGTGCCCTTTGAACAACGTCGACAATTGGCCGAGTCAATCGACATTCGGCCCAGCCAAAGGGGCTCTATTTAAGCACTGGCAGTTCCGACTGCCAACATCATTCGTCTTCTATTCTTTCCATTCTTCCCCCGAACACTTTGCCTTGGCCATGTCCTCCGACTCCGCCCCTCGCTCCAACCAATTGCAAGATGAATTGGCCGCCCTGGTGAAGCAGAAGGAAGCGCTGGAAAAGAAGATCAAAGAGGCCGCCAAGTCGGCCGACTCCGACAGCAAGAAATGCCGCATCCCGAAGCGCCCCCCGCCCCGAGATGCCATTTTCCCAGCCAAAACGGCCAAGCAAGAGGTCGCCATCGTTGCCTCGTCATTGCCGGCCGAACAGTTCAAAGTTGTTCCCGCTGCCGTCGCTCCTCCGCCCGTGCCGGCCGATTTGACCGAGGTGCTCTACGCCCATGTCGACAAATGGGCGTACAAACGAGAGGAGGCCGTCCACTTCCTCCAACGCAAGAAGCTGGACTCCTCCCTTCCACTCCGCGCGGCACTGGCGAAGTTCAACGGCAGCATGAAACACCTCAAGACCACCCTGGACAACGCCCAGGAGGCCGTGCATTCGGCAACGGCCGCTGTCAATGAGATGGTGGAAGCGACCTGTGACGGCTTCACCATCTCAATCACCCTCCTGCAGGCCGAGATTGATCAGCAAGCCATAGAGTTGCGGTCCCGTCGTCGGGCGCTCCGACCTGCGCCCGACGTGGAGGAGGTGTCCGTCGCCTCGGTGTCCGCCGACGAGGGAACCTCGACGACTGGAAAGCAATCCGTCGCCGGGAATGTCGGCACAGCCGACGAAAAAAGAAAGAAAGGAAAAATGGGGAAGAAATGAAAAAGGAGAAAGGGAGATGGAACAGAGATGAAAAGGGAAAGAAATTGTGATAAAATTTTAATATATTAATCTTTATCAATTTTATTATTCTTAAAATCTTTCCTTTCGGTGATATTTTCTCTTTTCCTGTGATATTTCTATTTCTTATAATTTGTGGTCTTTCCATCCTTTTTGTCACTGTGATATATTTCTTGCTCTATGATTCATCTTTTATTTACTGTTTCATCTGTTCATTTCCTATGTTAATTGCTCCACCTCCGCTATTTCTTTCCTTATAAACCTTTCCATTTTTTACTATTGCACTTCATTTTCCTTCTATTTAATTTATTGCCTTTGAATAAATCTTTCTCTTTATTCCATTTCGGTTGGTTCCTCTAACCGTCTGCCTGTGTCGGTTCTCACGCACTCTCTCGCCCATTTCCCTCGGATCCCTCCCCCCTCCCCGTGTCCTTCCCCACCCTTGTGTCCGCGTGCTTGTCCTTCCCATCCCAAAGTGCCCGTTGTCCCGCCCTCCTTTGCCCAAGCCATTCGCTCGGTGCGACACCCCCCTCCCCATTCGCTTAAGTAACTCAAATCACAAAAATAAGGAATTTTTGGGAAATATTTGTAACTCAAAAGCGTTGATTTTCAAAAAAATTCCCGCCGGCGCTTATCGACACCGCCGGCATCTGCCCCTTAAATTTTTTCAAAATTGAAAATTAAGTTGAGTATTTTTTCTAAAAAAATTTTTGGACTCGTATATTGTATTTTTTTTGAGATTTTTAAATAAGAAACGAACTTTATTCGAAATTTTCAAAAGATCGGAACAGGACTGTCAAATAAAAATTTAAAAAATTAAATTCAATTTAATATTTTAAAAATTTTTTACAAGAGAAATATCTCAAATACTTGTAAAAAAACAATGAAGCGCAAATTTTAAAAACTATAAAAAAAAGGAAATATTTAAAATAAATATTTTTTATACTTGATTAGGTAGAGCAGTTATTTCATAAAATTAAATTGGCATAAATACATTTAGATAAATGAATAGCTAGCTGAATAGCTAAAACGAAATGCCAGTTGAAAAAATAAAGAAAAACATAAATTTAGAAACAAATAATATTTTTTTAGCAACTCCATCAAAATAATGATACTAAAAAATATTAAAATATCGTTATTTTTTGTAAAACATAGTATTTTTTGAACTTTACTGAAAAAAAATTCATGAGTCACAAATGCCAAAAAAAAAAAAATCCGGGCCGGTCCGGCTATCGTGTTCCTTTCTAAATAAAAAAACATAGTTTAAAAAAATAATTAATTCCAATTAAAATAATTTATAAATGGGTATTAAAATTATGAAACATTACTATCGAAATCACTATCGGTTAACCATACAATGTGAAATTGGGCAAGAGAATTCCAGAAAATTCTGAGTTTAAAAAATCATAATTTTTGAAAACCTATGCATTAATCCTTAAGAAAGAAAAAGAATCAAATATATTATAATAATTAATAAAAAAATACACTTTCGGATCCCAAATTCTCATTTCTTCAAAAATTAAGCAATACAAATAAATATTCAAAGCTGAATAAATACTAAAAATAATAAAAAAATTTAGCTGCAAAATGTTTTTTTGAAGCCCTTTTTAAAGTGAAGTATTTTTAAAGAAATTTTAGAAAATGCAATTGATAAAGAAACAAACAAAAGGCACTTGGTGCAATGCAAATATTATATAATTTTTATCATTAATACTTGAAATTGAAACATATTAAAGAAATTGACATGAAATATTTCTAAGATTTGTTTTTGTCTATATTCAGCCAAATACGCTAAGGCTGACAACAAAACAAATTATATTCCATCCGAAGGCAAAGAAAAAGATCAAAAAGTCTTCGTTTTACAAATGGAAATTCCAATATAACCCAACATATAAAGCTAATAAAAAAATTAAAAAATTTCATAAAGAAAGGTATTTAAAATGGTGTGACTAAACCATGCGTGATTATAAAAGAAAATAACTGACTTCTTTAAACTATAGCCGTTTGCTAATGAAATGAATGGGATTGGACTTGAAAAGAATTCCTTGGCATAAAAATCAAAAAGAAAAGTAATAAACCGACTTTTTTTCACAATTTCGAATAACCTGTTATTTATCAGTATTATCAAAGAATATAAATTTAACATACCCTCAACTAATTTAAAAATAGCAAATCAGTTATGGAATAACAAGTCTCTGATTTGATAATAATTTTTGAAATGCTTAGATATTACAAATTATATATACGTTATATAGGTAAGGAGTTTCGTTAGAAAAAATTAAGGCTCTTTTCTGTGGACCAGGGGGGGTCTGAATTTTGTGGAAAGGTCTTACAACTTTTTGCGTAGAATCCGGGAAAACTATAGAAAAAAAATCAGGGGCGCCACATGAGCGCCAGGAACCGATTTGCGGGTCTTTCGCGCAGTCTATCTTCTACGAAAATTTTTCTTTTAACCCGGATCGAAAAATTTCTGCTGGTAGGAAACTAAGTTGGACTGTCCCTGAAAAGTTTGCCAGCGACACCTAAGCGCTACCCTTAACGTGCAGGCCTGCAGCTTTGGCAACATTTTCAGCACCAGAATGGTGAATTTGAGCGCCATGTGAATGCCGGGCTGGGTATTGTGCTGATCAGAATAGTGATCACAGGCGCAATGTAGCGCTTTTGGGTCCCGATTTTTTCAGAAAAAAAAATTTTGAAAATTTTGAAAAATTTCCGAGCTAGGGGGGGTTGCAGGTTTTGCACGTTTGGGGCTGTATGAATTTTTAGCGATTTTTTAAAAATAAACGGAGGCCACTTTCAAGAAGCCATTTTTGATGGGCTATCGAATGGGAAAATTTTTGAAAAAATTTTTATTTTTTCAAAAAATTTTAAGGTAGGCGGGACACTTCAGTCCCGGGCCTGTAGCTCGCCAGGGGTGCCTGGAGTGGAAAGTTTTTTTTGCCCATATTTGTAGAGCATTAAATGGGCTATCGAATGGTGTTTACTATTGTGAAAAATTTTCAGAAATTTTCGAGCTAGGCCCCCTAGAAAATTTTCACTTACCTTCAAATGGGTCAAAAAAATTTCAAAAAATATTTTTCTGGGCCTATTTTATGCGCTGATCACGAATATGATATTAGTTTTATGTTTGAAAAATTTTGGGAGAGTTTAAAAATTTTTGAAATTTCGTCCTTTTTTTTGGCCTCGGAAATTTGGGGATATATTTAAAAAATCATAACTTAATTAGGTGTTGATCAATTTTCATAAAATAAAGTGTTTTAAATGCAGAAAAATACGGCCGATTTTCTGCAATTTATTTGGGATTTCATTTATAAGCATAAAAAAAGATAGGCCCGAATGTCTGAAAATTTTCGAATTTACAGAAAAAAATTCATAACTTTTTTCAGAATCGAAATTTCCAAAATTTCTTTCCATGGGAAAATAGCTAATTTTTAGCTCTACCGAATTGTCCTTTATACCCACTTTCTATCTCTTTCTTAAAAAAAGTTAGGTCCCAAAAACTGTTTTTGGAAATCCGGACCATAGGGGGTACCCTATTGAAAATTTTTTGAAAATTTTTTTTCTCTATAATTTATGTAAAAACACTTTTCTAAGCCTATTTGGGCCGCTGATCACGAATCTGCAATCAGATTTTAGTTTTGAGACCGTTAAGGCCTCTGAATCCCTGCGTAAATTAGGATTCTGGGCGTGGGGCAGGGGGGGAGGGGGGGGGGCGGTGGAGGTTCAGATCACCACACTCAAATGTTTTATTTTACTATATATGTTATATAGGTTTGGGGTTTCGTTTGCAAAAACAAAATCTCCCGGCCGAAGGCCGGGAGTGCTCTCAAAGTTGTGCATTGGTCTTACAACTTTTTGAGGCGCATCCGGGAAAACTATAGATTTTTTTCTGCGCCGGCCATTTCAGCGCCAGCGACTGAGTTGCGGGTCATTCGCGCAGTCCCACTGTTACGAACATTTTTCTTTGGGCCAGGGGGGCTTAGCACCTGCTGGTAGGAACCCCAGTTGGAATGTCTCCGACAACTTTGTCAGCGAACCCTAAGCCCTAGCCCTAACCCTCTGGCCTGCAGCCTTGGCTAAAAATTAAATTTTTTTTCGACCCGTTTGAGTGTATCGGCTATAACTCTCTGGCGCTAACTGATATAAGGATGAGAGTCACAGGCGCAATGTAGAGCTTTTGGGGCCCGATTTTAAGAAAAAAAAAATTTTTGAAAAATTCTCAAAAATTTTCGAGCTAGGGGGGGTTAAAGGTTTTGCACATTTTGGCTTATATGAATTTTTAACGATTTTTTAAAAATATACGGAAACCACTTTCAAGCATCCGTTTTTGGCCCTCTATCGATTGGTATATTTTTGGAAAAAATTTTTTTTTTTCAAAAATTTTTAAGGTAGGCGGGACACTTCAGTCCCGGGGCTGTAGCTCGTCGGGTGATGCCTGGAGTGAAAAGTTTTTTTACCCATATTTGTAGAGCCTTAAATGGGCTATCGAATGGTGTACTATAGGTTGAAAAATTTTCAGGAATTTTCGAGCTAGGCCCCTTAGAAAATTTTCACCTACCTTCAAAGGGGTCAAAAAAATTGCAAAAAATATTTTTCTGGGCCTATTTTATGCGCTGATCACGAATATCAACTTAGTTTTCTGTTTAAAAAATTTTGGAGGTTGGAAAATTTTTTTGAAAAATCGGCCATTTTTTTGTCCTCGGAAATTTGGTGATATATTCAAAAAATCATAACTTAATTATGTTTGGGTCAATTTTTATAAAATAAAGTGTTTAAAATGCAGAAAAATACCGGCAATTTTATACAATTTATTTGGGATTTATATAATTAATAAGAAAAAAGTTAGTCCAAATTTCTGAAAATTTTTGAATTTTCAGAAAAAAATTCATAACTTTTTTCAGAATCGAAATTTCCAAAATTTCTTTCCATGGGAAAATAGCTAATTTTTAGTAGTATTTAATATAGTTTGGATTGTTTTTATATCTCTTTTCTAAAAAAAGTTATGGCCCAAAAACTGCTTTCGTAATTCCGAACCATAGGGGGTGGTACCCTTTTGAAAATTTTTTGAAAATTTTTTTGCTCTATAATTTATGTAAAAACACTTTTCTAAGCCTATTTGGGCCGCTGATCACGAATCTGCAATCAGATTTTAGTTTTGAGACCGTTAAGGTCTCTGAATCCATGCGTAAATGCGGATTCTGGGCAGGGGGAGGGGGTGCGTGGGGGGGGGGAGGGGGCGAGGTTCGGATCACCACACTCAAAAGGGTTTTTAGTCTTTTATTCCTTTTTCTTTTAATATATCTATTAAAATAAATTTTATTTAATAAAACACCAAATTTATTTATTTATTTACGCAAATTAAAACACTAATTAAAAAAAATAAATAAATTCCTTTAGTTAATTTTAGTGTTTGCAAATTATATACTTATTTTTTTAGATAATTTAAATAAATAAAAAGCGAATTTTTAAATCAAAATGATTTAATTTACTTTTAAATATAAAAAAGATCATATTTTTATTATTTCTCTTTTTTAAATATATTTTTTTAAACTTAAAATCAAAATTAAATTCTGCCAATTTTTAATATACAATTTTAATTAAAAAATCGTTATTATTTTAATGTAACATAAATGTGCATTTTTTTCTACCCAACAATACAAATAAATTTTATTATTTTCATTTGTTTTATTTTTTTAATATAATTTTTATTAAACACTCTCATAATCATTGGAACCCTCTCAGTCGCTGATCATTGGACACTCTCAGCCCTTAAACATTGGAACACTCTCAGTCCCTAATCATTCGAACACTTTCATTCCCTAATCATTGGAACACTCAGTCCCTAATCATTGGAACACTCTCATTTCAGTCCCTACCCGTTGGTCCGAACCTTGGAACACTTTCGGCCCTATTGATCGGACCTAGGTAGCGAAGCTCGATAAGCGCGAAGCGCTTTGAATACAGTAACACGCATGTACGCACCCGCTAGTTATATATACGTTATATAGGTAAGGAGTTTCGTTAGAAAAAATTAAGGCTCTTTTCTGTGGACCAGGGGGGGTCTGAATTTTGTGGAAAGGTCTTACAACTTTTTGCGTAGAATCCGGGAAAACTATAGAAAAAAAATCAGGGGCGCCACATGAGCGCCAGGAACCGATTTGCGGGTCTTTCGCGCAGTCTATCTTCTACGAAAATTTTTCTTTTAACCCGGATCGAAAAATTTCTGCTGGTAGGAAACTAAGTTGGACTGTCCCTGAAAAGTTTGCCAGCGACACCTAAGCGCTACCCTTAACGTGCAGGCCTGCAGCTTTGGCAACATTTTCAGCCCCAAGATGGTGAATTTGAGCGCCATGTGAATGCCGGGCTGGGGAATGGGTGGATCGGAATGGTGATCACAGGCGCAATGTAGCGCTTTTGGAGCTATAATGGCGGGCAAAAAAAAATTTGAAAAATTTTCAAAAATTTTCGAGCTAGGGGGGGTTACAGGTTTTGCACGTTTGGGGCTGTACGAATTTTTAACGATTTTTCAAAAATATACGGAAAGCACTTCCAAGCAGCCATTTTTGATGGGCTATAGTTTAAAAATATTTTTGAAAAATTTTTTATTTTTTCAAAAATTTTTTAGGGTAGGCGGGACGGTTCAGTCCCGGGCCTGTAACTTCCCAGGGGGTGCCTGGAGTGGAAAGTTTTTTTTACCCAGATTTGTAGAGCATTAAATGGGCTATCGAATCGTGTTTATTAGGTTAAAAAATTTTCAGAAATTTTCGAGCTAGGCCCCCTCGAAAATTTTCACCTGCCTTAAAAAGGGTCAAAAAAATTTCAAAAAATATTTTTCTGGACCTATTTTATGCGCTGATCACGAATATCACATTAGTTTTGGGATTAAAGAATTTTGGTGGTACTTAAAAATTTTGGAAAAATCGGCCATTTTTTTGGCCTCTGAAATTCGGGGTAATATTTAAAAATTCATAACTTTATCGGGTGTGGATCATTTTTTATAAAATAAATTGCATAAAATGCAGAAAAATACGGCCGATTTTCTGCAATTTATTTGGGATTTCATTTATAAGTATAAAAAAAGATAGGCCCGAATGTCTGAAAATTTTCGAATTTCCAGAAAAAAATTCATAACTTTTTTCAGAATTGAAATTTTCAAAGTTTCTTTCCATAAAAAAATTGCTAATTTTTAACTCTATTTTATATAGTTGAGAATATTTTTATATCTCTATTCAAAAAAAAGTTAGGGCCCAAAAACTGCTTTTGGAAATCCGGACCATAGGGGGTAGGTACCCTTTTGAAAATTTTTTGAAAATTTTTTTTCTCTATAATTTATGTAAAAACACTTTTCTAAGCCTATTTGGGCCGCTGATCACGAATCTGCAATCAGATTTTAGTTTTGAGACTGTTAAGGTCTCTGAATCCATGCGTAAATGCGGATTCTGGGCAGGGGGAGGGGGTGCGTAGGGGGGGGGGGGGAGGGGGAGGGGGCGAGGTTCGGATCACCACACTCAAATGGGTTTTTATTCTTTTATTCCTTTTTCTTTTAATATATCTATTAAAAGAAATTTTATTTAATAAAACACCAAATTATTTATTTATTTACGCAAATTAAAACACTAATAAAAAAAAATAAATTCCTTTAGTTAATTTTAGTGTTTGCAAATTATATACTTATTTTTTTAGATAATTTAAATAAATAAAAAGCGAATTTTTAAATCAAAATGATTTAATTTACTTTTAAATATAAAAAGATCATATTTTTATTATTTCTCTTTTTTAAATATATTTTTTTAAACTTAAAATCAAAATTAAATTCTGCCAATTTTTAATATACAATTTTAATTAAAAAATCGTTATTATTTTAAAGTAACTTAAATCTGCATTTTTTTCTACCCAACAATACAAATAATTTTTATAATTTTCATTTGTTTTATTTTTTTAAATAATTTTTATTAAACACTCTCATATTCATTGAACACTTTCAGTCCCTGATCATTGGAACACACCTCAGTCCCTGATCATTGGACACTCTCAGCCCCTAAACATTGGAACACTCTCCCAAATCATTGGAACACTCTCTAATCATTGGAACACCTTCAGCCCAATTTATTTTGATCACACCTAGGTAGCGAAGCTCGATAAGCGCGAAGCGCTTTGAATACAGTAACACGCATGTACGCCCCCGCTAGTTACATATATGTTATATAGGTAAGCCAACTCACTTCAAAAAAGGAAATCTCCCGGCCGAAGGCCGGGAGTGCTCTGAAATTTGTGGAAAGGTCTTACAACTTTTTTCGTAGAATCCGGGAAAAATAATATAAAAAAATCTAGGGCGCCACATGAGCGCCAGGAACCGAGTTGCGGGTCATTCGCGCACTCTCAGTTCTACGAAAATTTTTCTTTTGACCGGAATCGAAAAATTTTTGCTGGGAGGGGGACAAGTTGGACTGTCCCCGAAAACTTTGTCAGCGAACCCTAAGCGAAACTTTCAAAACCTAGGCCTGCCTGCTTCGACAAATTTTCAGCACCAGAATGGTGAATTTGAGCCCCAGCTGAATGCCGGGATTAGGCGTGGATAGATCGTAATGGGTATAACAGGCGCAATGTAGAGTATTTGGGTCCCGATTTTTTCAGAAAAAAAATTTTTGAAAAATTCTCAAAAATTTTCGAGCTAGGGGGGGTTAAAGGTTTTGCACATTTTGGCTTATATGAATTTTTAACGATTTTTTAAAAATATACGGAAACCACTTTCAAGCATCCGTTTTTGGTCCTCTATCGATTGGTATATTTTTGGAAAACAATTTTTTTTTTCAAAAATTTTTAAGGTAGGCGGGACACTTCAGTCCCGGGGCTGTAGCTCGTCGGGTGATGCCTGGAGTGAAAAGTTTTTTTACCCATATTTGTAGAGCCTTAAATGGGCTATCGAATGGTGTACTATATAGGTTGAAAAATTTTCAGGAATTTTCGAGCTAGGCCCCTTAGAAAATTTTCACCTACCTTCAAAGGGGTCAAAAAAATTGCAAAAAATATTTTTCTGGGCCTATTTTATGCGCTGATCACGAATATCAACTTAGTTTTCTGTTTAAAAAATTTTGGAGGTTGGAAAATTTTTTTGAAAAATCGGCCATTTTTTTGTCCTCGGAAATTTGGTGATATATTCAAAAAATCATAACTTAATTATGTTTGGGTCAATTTTTATAAAATAAAGTGTTTAAAATGCAGAAAAATACCGGCAATTTTATACAATTTATTTGGGATTATATAATTAATAAGAAAAAAGTTAGGTCCAAATTTCTGAAAATTTTTGAATTTTCAGAAAAAAATTCATGACTATTTTCAGAATTCAAATTTTCAATATTTCTTTACATGGAAAAATTACTAATTTTTAGTACTATTTAATATAGTTTGGATTGTTTTTATATCTCTTTTCTAAAAAAAGTTATGGCCCAAAAACTGCTTTCGTAATTCCGAACCATAGGGGGTACCCTTTTGAAAATTTTTTGAAAATTTTTTAGCTCAAAAATTTTTCAATTCCCACTTTTCTAAGCCTATTTTGGACGCTGATCACGAATATCTAATCAGATTTTAGTTTTGACTCCGATAAAGTCTCTGAATCCATGCGTAAATGTGGATTCTGGGTAGGGGGAGGGGGTGGGGGGAGGGAAGGTTCAGATCACCACACTCAAATGTTTTATTATTATTTTATTTGTTTCTTTCTTTCTTGTCAATTTTTTTTTTTTATAATTTAAATGTGAAAAAAGTTTTAATTAATTTTACTGCATTTATCACAACAAAATTTTTAAATTCAATGGAACATTTCAGTCACACTTTCCATTTTGTAACCCTTCAGTCTCTAATCATTGGAACACTCTCCGTCCCTAATCATTGCAACAGTTTTGGCCCTATTTATCGGACCTAGGTAGCGAAGCTCGATAAGCGCGAAGCGCTTTGAATACAGTAACACGCATGTACGCCCCCGCTAGTTACTATATACGTTATATAGGTTTGGGGTTTCGTTTCAAAAAAGGATATCTCCCGGCCGAAGGCCGGGAGTGCTCTGAAAGTTGTGCATGGGTCTTACAACTTTTGACGGGGCATCCGGGAAAAATAAGGAAATTTGGCCTAGGCGGCCAGGTGAGTCCCAGGGACTGAGTTGCGGGTCACTTTGGCAGTACCAGTGTTACGAAAATTTTTCTTTGGACCAGGAGGGCTTAGCGCATGCCTGGAGGATGATAAGTTGGTTTTTTCAAAAATTTTCGAGCTAGGGGGGGTTACAGGTTTTCGGTTTTTGGCCTATATGAATTTTTAACGATTTTTTAAAAATATACGAAGACCACTTTCAAGCACCCATTTTGGGTGCTCTATCGATTGGTTAAAATTTTGGAAAAATTTTTATTTTATCAAAAAATTTTAAGGTAGGCGGACAGTTCAGTCCCGGGGCTGTAGCTCGACAGGTGGTGCCTGGAGTGAAAAGTTTTTTTTTGGCCATATTTGTAGAGGATTAAACGGGCTATCGAATGGTGTTTATTATGTTGAAAAATTTTCAGAAATTTTCGAGCTAGGCCCCCTAAGAAATTTTCACCTACCTTCAAATGGGTCAAAAAAATTTCAAAAAATATTTTTCCGGGCCTATTTTATGCGCTGATCACGAATATCATATTAGTTTTCTGTTTAAATAATTTTTGGGGTGCTTAAAAAATTTTGAAAAATCGAGCATTTTTTGGCCTCGGAAATTCGAGGATATATTTAAAAATTCATAGCATAATTGGTTGTGGACTGATTTGCATAAAATAAAGTTGAGAAAATGCAGAAAAATACGGCTGATTTTATCCAATTTATTTGGCATTTTATTTATGAAAAATAAAAAGTTAGGTCCGAATTTCTGAAAATTTTTGAGTTTTCAGAAAAAAATTCATAACTTTTTTCAGAATCAAAATTTCCAAAATTTCTTTCCAAATAAAAATTGCTAATTTTAAGCTCTATTTTATTTAGTTGAGTTTTTTTTTATAGCTCTATTCAAAAAAAAGTTAGGGCCCAAAAACTGCTTTTGGAAATACGGACCATAAGGGGTACCCTTTTGAAAATTTTTTCAAAAATTTTTTACCCAAAAATTTCTTGAAACCCACTTTTCTAGGCCCATTTGGAACGCTGATCACGAATATGTAATCAGATTTTAATTTTGACTCCGATAAAGTCTCTGAATCCATGCGTAAAAGTGGATTCTGGGCAGGGGGGAGGGGGTGGGGGGGGGGCGGGGGAGGGGGAGGGGGGAGGGAAGGTTCAGATCACCACACTCAAATGTTTTATTATTATTTTATGGCTACCGGTCCGAGTGCCGAATAGAACAAAAAAAAAAATTCCGAGTTCCGAATGGCACAAAAAAACCAAAATGGCTTTTGTTAAAAAAATGAAAACATAAAAGCCTAGACTTAGTCAAGCTTAAGCCTATGCCAAAGTTTAGACCTAAACTAAGCCTTAATTATAGAGTAGTGTCTGTTTAAAAAAATCATTCGGAACTCGGCCTTTTCGGCACTCGAACATTATTTACACTATTCGGCACTCGGAATTTCGGCACTCGGAGCGGAAGCGTATTTTATTTGCTTTGATTCATTTAATAATTATTAAATTTATAAATTAAAATATAAAGAATTCTCTTTTACCTTTATTTAATGCAAATTATAAGGTCTTTTATTACTGCCTTTTAAATAATTTTACATAAACAACAAACCAATTTTTTTAAATAAATTTAATACAAATTAAAGTTGATAATTATTTAAATTAAAGAAGTGAGCTCCTTTTGTTAATTTTAATGCCTTTAAATTAATATTTATTCATTTCTTCTGAATAAAATTTATGTGTCTTATCTTTTTCTAACACTTTTAGTCCCTAATCATTGGAACACTCTTCGTCCCTAATCATTGGAACACTCTCAGTTCCTAATCATTGGAACACTCTTCGTCCCTAATCATTGGAACACTCTCAGTTCCTAATCATTGGAACACTCTTCGTCCCTAATCATTGGAACACTCTCAGTCCCTAATCATTGGAACACTCTTCGTCCCTAATCATCTCGTAGTTGTACATTTTCCAATCACCGTGAGACATACCTAGGTAGCGAAGCTCGATAAGCGCGAAGCGCTTTGAATACAGTAACACGCATGTACGCCCCCGCTAGTTACATATATGTTATATAGGTTTCGGGTTTCGTTTCAAAAACTAATATCTGACTATGTGGAACCAGGGGGGTTCTGAAATTTGTGGAAAGGTCTTACAACTTTTTCCGGTGCATCCGGGAAAAATAATATAAAAAAATCTAGGGCGCCACATGAGGGCCAGGAACCGAGTTGCGGGTCATTCGCGCACTCTCAGTTCTACGAAAATTTTTCTTTGGACCGGGATCAAAAAAATTTCGCTGGGAGGGGGACAAGTTGGACTGTCCCCGAAAACTTTGTCAGCGAACCCGAAGCGAAATTTTCAAAACCTAGGCCTGCCTGCTTCGACAAATTTTCAGCACCAGAATGGTGAATTTCAGCCCCAGCTGAATGCCAGGCGGGGGGATGGATGGATCGGAATAGTGATCACAGGCGCAATGTAGTGTATATGGAGCTCGATTTTTGAGAAAAAAATTTTTTTGAAAATTTTCAAAAATTTTCGACCTAGGGGGGGTTGCAGGTTTTTCGGTTTTGGGCTTATATGAATTTTTAACGATTTTTTAAAAATAAACAGAGACCACTTTCAAGCAGCCGTTTTTGATGGGCTATCGATTGGGAAAATTTTTAGAAAAAATTTTTTTTTTCAAAAAATTTTAAGGTAGGCGGGACACTTTAGTCCCGGGGCTGTAGCTCGTCGGGTGATGCCTGGAGTGAAAGTTTTTTTACCCATTTTTGTAGAGCATTAAATTGGCTATCGAATGGTGTTTATTAGGTTGTAAAATTTTCAGAAAATTTCGAGCTAGGCCCCCTAGAAAATTTTCACCTACCTTCAAATGGGTCAAAAAAATTTCAAAAAATATTTTTCTGGACCTATTTTATGCCCTGATCACGAATATCAACTTAGTTTTCGGTTTCAGGAATTTTGGGAGTTCTTAAAAATTTTTGAAAAATCGACCATTTTTTTTGGCCTCGGAAATTTGGTCATAGATTAAAAAAATCATAACTAAATTGGTTATGGATCAATTTTCATAAAATAAAGTTAATAAAATGCAGAAAAATACGGCGAATTTTATAAAATTATTTGGGGTTCTAATTCTTCGTATGAAAAAAGTTAAGCCAAAATTTGTGAAAACTTTCGAATTTTTTAGAAAATAATTCATAATTTTTATCAGAATTGAAAATTGCAAAATTACTTTTCATATAAAAATTGCTAATTTTTAGCTCTACAATAATGCCCTTTATACCTTCTTTCTTACTCTTTTCAAAAAAAAGTTAGGGCCCAAAAACTGCTTTCATAATTCCGAACCATAGGGGGTACCCTTTTGAAAATTTTTTCAAAAATTTTTTCCTCAAAAATTTATTTAAAAACACTTTTCTAAGCCTATTTGGGTCGCTGATCACGAATATCTGATCAGATTTTCATTTTGACTCCGCTAAAGTCTCTGAATCCATGCGTTTATGTGGATTCAGAGCGGGTGGGGGGGGTGGTGGGGGGGGGGAGGGGGCGAGGTTCGGATCACCACACTCAAAAGGGTTTTTAGTCTTTTATTCCTTTTTCTTTTAATATATCTATTAAAATAAATTTTATTTAATAAAACACCAAATTTATTTATTTATTTACGCAAATTAAAACACTAATTAAAAAAAAAATAAATTCCTTTAGTTAATTTTAGTGTTTGCAAATTATATACTTATTTTTTTAGATAATTTAAATTAGTGTTAGGCGCTTTGACGTCTGACCGGATTGTATGGTCTCTTCAGAGGCACTGCAGTGAAGGCGCTCTCTCGTAGGGCAGAGACGCATATGGTCACTCAGTGGTCACTCGCTGCACTGGGATGTGATATCGTTCTCTGATGCAGCGAGTGACCACTGAGTGACCATATGCGTCTCTGCCCTACGAGAGAGTGCCTTCACTTCAGCGCCTCTGAAGAGACCATACAATCCGGTCAGACGTCAAAGCGCCTAACACTAATTTAAATAAATAAAAAGCGAATTTTTAAATCAAATGATTTAATTTACTTTTAAATATAAAAAAGATCATATTTTTATTATTTCTCTTTTTTAAATATATTTTTTTAAACTTAAAATCAAAATTAAGTTCTGCCTACAATTTTAATTAAAAAATCGTTATTATTTTAATGTAACTTAAATGTGCATTTTTTTCTACCCAACAATACAAATAAATTTTATTATTTTCATTTGTTTTATTTTTTTAATATAATTTTTATTAAACACTCTCATAATCATTGGAACCCTCTCAGTCCCTGATCATTGGAACACACTCTCAGTCCCTGATCATTGGAACACTCTAATCATTGGAACACTCTCCGACCCTAATCATTGGAACACTCTCAGTCCCTAATCATTGGAACACTCTCCGACCCTAATCATTGGAACACTCTCAGTCCCTAATCACTGGAACACTCTCAGTCCCTAATCATTGGAACACTCTCAGTCCCTAATCACTGGAACACTCTCAGTCCCTAATCATTGGAACACTCTCCGACCCTAATCATTGGAACACTCTCAGTCCCTAATCATTGGAACACTCAGTCCCTAATCATTGGAACACTCAGTTCCTAATCGTTGGAACACTCTCACAGTCCCTAATCATTGGAACACTCTCAGTCCCTAATCATTGTAACACTCTCAACCCCTAATCATTCTCAGTCCCTGTCCGTTGGAACACTTTGGGCCCTAATGATCGGATCTAGGTAGCGAAGCTCGATAAGCGCGAAGCGCTTTGAATACAGTAACACGCATGTACGCACCCGCTAGTTTTAATTATATATAATAAACATAAACTAAATAAATGAATGATAAAAACTCTTTTTTTTTATTGTCCGGGAAACCATTATCTATGAACAAATTAATTTGTAAAAGCCTGTGACCCGGAACCTTTCAAAAGAGCATATCGAGATTCACTTGCATATTTAAATGAGAATTATATGCCGCTCATCATCTATCCCCCCCCCGCCCCCCTCCACATCCATCCATTGGGAGGAAGCAATAAATTATTAAACTCCATTCTCTCACTAATATTTTTTGGTTATAAAACTTGTCCAGGGTTCGTATCAGGTGAATTCAATTTGAATGATTACCAAGACGAAGGAGAGGGGTGGAGGACATAACAGAATTTATTCAAATGGTTTGGGTTTTCACAAGAAAGGATTGTTTCGAGGACTTTTTACCTGCCACTTATCGGCAAATAGAGGAAAAAGCACAAGCACCTTCACACATTGGCATCTGGTTAACCCCGATCCAACCCCAGCCGTTTTCAGCAGCATCAAAAGAAACCCCGGCCTAAACCTTGGCATCTCTATATGAGTTAAAAATGTATAAAATAATAATGAGTTTTTTTTTGCAAATTACTCAAAATAAGAAAAAGCGCATTTTTGTTCAAAATAAGATTATTATTGGATTTTTGTTAAATATTTAGTGCGCGGGGAAAAAGGGCAAAATATTAAACAAAAAAACAATGCAAAAGAAGAATAGAGAAATACGATTGGAAGTAGAAAAAAAGGAAAAAAGACAAAAACAAAAAATAATGGGTTTTATAAAAAAAAATAAAAAATACAAAAAAATGTTTGATAATTTTAATTATATTAAATACGAGGACGAAAAAAAAATCAATGGAATTTTGCTCACTGTTCTATTTCCTCTCGTGCTTTTGTTTTGGCTGAGCCCCACACCCAGACATAAGCTGTTATGATTTCGTGCTGATTTTTTTATTCACATGAAAAAAAGGTTGGAACATTTTAAACAAACAAAGAATAAAAAATTGAAATTGACAAGTAAGAAAGCCGCAAAAAGAAGAAAGATAAATTATGATAAAATAAAATATTTATTTAAATAATGATGAAAAAATAAATTTAAAAATAATAAATTATTCTCAATCTCAATTAAATAAATTCGTAATATTTAAATAATATGCTCACTATTTACTTATAGGGAAATCCCTTTAACTTCAAATTTGAAAGCAAATTTTGATGCATCTGCCTATTTTTCTGCGCACTAGTTCCGATATATTAAGCATAAATAACACATTTTCCACTTCGTTTGAAGCTTCTACGATGACTTTTATATGCCTTTTTTTGCCTTTTTCGGGATTTTGTGCCTTAAATGCTTTTTTGACATTTTGCCATTTTGGTGCCTTGCATTTTTGATCGTTTTTTCAGAATTTTGAGAAATTTCATAAGAAAAAAGCTATAAAATGCAAAATAACCCATAAAAATATGCCTTTCAAATATTGAAAAAGTACACCCCTAGAAAAAATTCTCAAAAATTTTTACCCGAAATTTTTTTTAATTATCCCTAATTTATTCTCAGAAAATAATTTATTTTCTTAATTTTTTGAAATTTACAAAATCTTTAATATTTATTTCGCTTGTCTTTTGTGATAAGGAAAAGAAAGTTTTTCTAAATGATTTAGAATAAAAAATTGCATTAATAAAGTTTTTGGCTTTAAATTGGTAGGAAAAAATGTTTTAAATGCCTATTTTCATGCCTTTTTTGGAAGTTTCGTGTCTTTTACTTGCCTTTTTTGCAATTTTTTGGTGCCTATTATAGTGTTTTTTTTTGCATATTACGATTTTATTAAATAATTTAGCTTTTCTTAGTTAATAAATTTCATAAAAAGCCAATTCCTGAGAAAAAAAATTTTCAATGTCCAAAGTTTGAGAAGATTTTGACCAATATTGTGAGAATTTCAAATAACCATCAAAAAGCAACTTGAAATTTTTAATAAAATAAAAAGCACTCAACCCAATAAATACTTAGGAAATCGCTGAAATAATAAATTGGGATCGGACCAAATGGATAGGAAGGAAATTTGTAGCACAAAAAGTAACATATTTTATAAAAAAATCAAATAATTTCTTTGCAGTCCAATTTCAGAAAAATAATTGACTGGAATATATTAATTAAAAAATTAAATTCTATTTTATTCCGAGAACAGTTACATCCAAAAAAGTATGAAAAAAAGGCACAACTACGAAACCCTTTTTTGTTAAGGAGGGTGGGTCAGTCGCAGAATAAATGTTGTTTCATAACAAGTTACTGGGCAAAACACGACACTCAAACGCGCACTTACGTGGCGCGACGTGGTGAGCCGAAGTGTCAAAAGTATCGATGTGGGGTGATCAGAAGAGGCGGGTCATTTCAGTACATAAAATTATATTAATAAATAAATTAAATTGTTTTAATCCATTAATCAGATTTGCTGATTATTATTTTAAAATTTCCCAAATTATTTTGAAACTCAATCCACAACCGCACGTTATCACTTCTATTGATTGCAATTAATTTTATTCGATTAAAATACGTAGCATAACCCAGTCAAGATAATATTTTTTGCCTTCTAATAATAAAACAATTCATTTCAAGTATTTTACTACTATCCTCCTAAAAAATTTTTTGTCATTTTTTAATTTTAATACCATTTAGAAATGAAAATTTATCTTTTAACTTATTATTTTAATTCACTTAAAATAATTCTTCCATTATTAACGCTGATCTGATACCATGAATTGTCAAAAATGATTTTAAATTGGAAATTATTAACGCTTGTCTGATTCAATGAATTGTCAAAAATGATTTTAAATTGGAAATTATTAACGCTTGTCTGATTCAATGAATTGTCAAAAATGATTTTAAATTGGAAATTATTAACGCTTGTCTGATTCAATGAATTGTCAAAAATGATTTTAAATTGGAAATTATTAACGCTTGTCTGATTCAATGAATTGTCAAAAATGATTTTAAATTGGAAATTATTAACGCTTGTCTGATTCAATGAATTGTCAAAAATGATTTTAAATTGGAAATTATTAACGCTTGTCTGATTCAATGAATTGTCAAAAATGATTTTAAATTGGAAATTATTAACGCTTGTCTGATTCAATGAATTGTCAAAAATGATTTTAAATTGGAAATTATTAACGCTTGTCTGATTCAATGAATTGTCAAAAATGATTTTAAATTGGAAATTATTAACGCTTGTCTGATTCAATGAATTGTCAAAAATGATTTTAAATTGGAAATTATTAACGCTTGTCTGATTCAATGAATTGTCAAAAATGATTTTAAATTGGAAATTATTAACGCTTGTCTGATTCAATGAATTGTCAAAAATGATTTTAAATTGGAAATTATTAACGCTTGTCTGATTCAATGAATTGTCAAAAATGATTTTAAATTGGAAATTATTAACGCTTGTCTGATTCAATGAATTGTCAAAAATGATTTTAAATTGGAAATTATTAACGCTTGTCTGATTCAATGAATTGTCAAAAATGATTTTAAATTGGAAATTATTAACGCTTGTCTGATTCAATGAATTGTCAAAAATGATTTTAAATTGGAAATTATTAACGCTTGTCTGATTCAATG
>JBDPZO010000003.1:7187203-7201106 GCA_039877585.1 Heterodera filipjevi | reverse complement strand
AAACAATTTTTATATCAATGAATTCTTTAAAAAATGAAATACTTCTCACAATTGCAAATCAAATACATTTCGAGGTTTCCGGGTAAAATGGTTCTTTTTCGTTTGCAAAAAAGGCATGAAAAAGCACGAAAAAAAAGAAAAATTTTTTATAGGGTAAATTTTTCTGAAAACTTTTCCATTCTCAGGGGTGTACTTTTTCAAAATTGAAAGGTCAATTTTATGGGTCTATTTTTCATTTTTATGGCATTTTCTTAGGGAATTTCTCAAAAATTCTGAAAAAATGCATCCAAAAACGCCAAAAAAGGCACAAAATGGCAAATCCCGAAAAAGGCAAAAAAAGGCATTATAAAAGTCATCGTAGAAGCTTCAAACCAAGTGGAAAATGTGTTATTTATGCTTAATATATCGAAACTAGTGCCAAAAAAAAGGCATATGCCTCAAAAGTCGGTCTCTAGTAATGACTTGGCAAAAAACTTAGTCTATCATACAATTTTGAATATGAAAAAAGTGCAAATGATTAATGGGTAAAATGTGGTTATGCATTTTATTTCTCTATAATCAAATATAAGAAATAATATATTTAAAATTAAAAATAATTGATAATTGGAATAATTATATTTATTTATTGAAATAAATTTCCGTACTGAAATGATCATCCCTCTGAAAGTCTCTCACTGATATTTTTGTCACTTCGCCCCACAGATATTTTTGTCACTTCGCGCACAGATATTTTTTCACTTGCCCACACTGATATTTTGTCACTTCGTCCTAGCAGCCTCGAGACTGATTGGTGAAAATTAGTGTTAGGAACCGGACCGGACTCCGGTCTGATTTTTCCGGATCCGGGTCCGGGATCCGGGTTTTTTTGGCCTCACCGGAGTTCACCAGCAAATTTTTGAAAATGAAATTGGATCGATGGAAAACGGATTTCCAGATTTTTCCTGATCTGGAAAATAAATTTTGCATTTTTCTTTTTGGGTAATAACAGACGATTTATTGTTGAAATTTTTTAGGAATTCATAATGCCAGCCAATATCTTCAAATTTTTAACAGGACCAAAGCTAGCTCAGCAACTGAAGAAGGAAAGGCCGAGTGTATTGAGTTTAAAAGCAAAGTACTCAATAAACACCAATTTTCGCTATCCAAAGGGAGTGCCAAATCATTGACCGTTCATCTCGAGTCAGTTTACACAAGGATTCGGTCAAAATTTCGACAGTGAACAATTCGAACGATGGGAAAATTGACAATCTTACAGTCTGTGGAACACGTAGGTTTTATTTGGCTTAATTTACATATTCCAATATTTAATTTCAAACCGAATGAGTTCGTTGTAAGGTGTTTTAAATTTTTAACGGAGTGCAACTTGCCTTTTTTATCATCAGCAAAGCGTCTTTTGTTCACTCTTCAAAAAAACCATATCATTTATGGGGCATAGAACTACCTAAAAAACTCCTATTCTTATAAATTGATCAAACAGAAAATGAAATCAGAATTGATGAAATGCAAGCCTTTTTTTTACAACTGATTGTTGGTCAGGTACAACCGAAATTTTCTCAGGTTCTATTTATTGGTCTTTTATTTATATTTGCTCAATCAATTTTTCTTCAGTCTGACAGTTACCGGCATCAGTAAAAATTGGCCGATGAACAATTTCGTTCTCGCAATTCGGACAATTCCCTGGGGCACAAAGTGGCCAAACATTGCAGAACTTTTGCCATCCTTCTTCATGAGTGGGAACTTGAAAATAAGTGCATTGTTTTGTGACAGACTCTGCCCGCTACATGCATAAGTAATTTTTGCATTTAAAACAAGAAGCGAGAAAAGCGAGACAAAAAAACGCGAGAACGAGTATTCGAGAACGAGAACCCAAAAAAGCGGAAGCGAGAAAGCGAGAATTTTGTAATTTTTCCCGGCTGCGCCTACCGGCACCGCCAGACAACCCTCGCTCGAAACGACAATTGCCAAATTTTTTCATTAAACTTTGACTCAGATCCCATTCTTACAATGCAGAATATTATTTTTATCGGTAAAATTACCGATTTTAACAGCGGTAATTTTACGGTGCCAAACAATAGTAATTCCTTATTAGTACTTCGAAGAAACCAAACGCACTAATTAATGCAACACATACACCGGTTATAATCACATAACAAAGAAACGAATTGAAAACCGGAAAAAAATAGACAAGGAAATGTTGGGAACAGGTAAGTCGAAAAAAGGCATTGTGATCCATGAGGTTCGCTTAGTATTCATTCGTCTAAGGCCCTTTTTGAAACGGAGGAAATCCTCTTCAGGCGTGACAAATACTTGCATATTCGGTATCAACGACGTTTGTGTCCAGTGCCACGATGGGATGGTCCTGCATAGGCACTAGTTGGGATTCCAAGTAATATTTGAAGTATTTTTAGAAAATTTAGACGACGAACCCATTCCAACAGGGGTGCTTTCTTAGTTTTTTGTGGGCTCGCTTTGAGCCTTGTTTTTATGCTTCATTAGCATCTTCGTTGTTCATTTCCCAGTTTGGCATTGATGCTTTCAATGTTCGGCGCATTGTCTCGACCTGGTACTACTCCTGGTCGACCCTCATAAGTCATCGTCAGTGCATTGGATGTTCTGTCATTGTTTCCTCCTAATGCTGCGCCATGTCGTGCCGCCAGCGCTTTTCTGGCACTTTCTTCGCTACGATCTTAAGACAGATTAGAAAAGTCCGTTAATTTCATTAAAAAAATAGTTTTGTTTAACTTTTATTAACCAGGCACTCCATCGATCAAATGGCAATGGAAAAGAATAAGCTCAGAATAATAGGCATATTAGCATCTTTGCAATATTTTAAAAATAACTGATATTATAATAAATATTTGCATGTATTTGGACCCCTTTTAAGGGCTGTTCTGTCATGCTAAAGTGGAAAATGAATCAATGAAACTGGATCAATAATAGGGATTTGCAACAAAGATATTAGAAGTAAGCTGGATGATCACTAGCAACATCAAGGCAATCATAGGGCAGGCATCTTATAACAAGGCCATGGTCGTTAAAAAAGATGCAAATGGCAATTTGGTTCTTTTTTTTAGCAAAATATTGCAAAAATCTTTTGGCAATAAAATTGGCTTTAAAATTTTAACAAAAATTTCTTAACAAATGAGCAACCAAAAAAAAATGAAGACAAAATGTCGAAAGAAAAAAAATAAAAATAGTTTTGTGTTGTCAATTTCTGGCTGGGCGAACGAATCGTAAAACGACCAATTAGTCGTCTGAACGAATCGTTGCTTTTTGTTGCTGGGCGGACAAATCACATCCGGACGAATTGTCATGGCGCCATCTTAAGGCCTATTTTTTCTGATTATCTCTTTCTTCACTCCAAACTTTCTTAAATAAAATTTGTTTTGAACTAAATGGCCTTAAAGCCTCAAATAAAGATCTTATCCTTTTTGCTACCACTACGATTCCGAATCCCGAACTCGAACCGAAGGTCGAAAATTCATCTTTTAAAATCCGATTTTTAGGTCAAAAAGGTATAAAATAGCATATAGCCTTAGATCTTTTAATGAAGCTTTTTTAATTGTTTCATGTACATATAAGTATTATTAGTTTTAAAAAACGGATTTTAAAAATGTTGAGTTTTCGACTTTTTGTTCGAGTTCAGGTCCGGTGTTCGGAATTGGACAAAATGGATGCCAGATTCATGAACTGCGAACCCAAAAACCCCTTAAGAATTTTTTGTGGGTTAATGTTTTTTTTAAATGGGAGGGAGAGCCAACCTTTGAATGACCAAAAAACCTAAAAAAAATCAGATTAGACGAAATCATATTTTCAAAACTATTCGTTCAGTACAAGGACTGGGTTCAAATTTTGGGCCTCAGGGTTTCTAAATTGGGTATTTTGGTAACATATCTTGCACCAAAAATCCAGATTATAATTCGAATGCTCTTCATGTTTAGAAGCGATGATTAAGCAGAAGCTAAGCGATTAAGCATCTTAGAAAAAAGTTATAATTTATAAATTGCGAAAAAGTCTGGTTTTGTAAATTTTTAATGTTCTTTAAAAGGTTACTTTTTGTGAGATGCTTAATCGCTTTGGAACTAAAACCTTTTTCCTTTAAAAAGTGGATTTTGGCATTTCAAAATCCCTTTTTTTGAAAGACATGTGTTAAATTTATGAATGGCGGGTCCCAAAATGTCCATTGGGGGGGGGTAAAAAGGTGGACAAGCAGCAAAGTTGACCCGGATCAATTATCATCAGGTTTTTGTTCTTCTTTTGCTGTGCTGGTCGCTATGTGCAGTGGGCGCCACTCAGCGTGGGAACGCCGGAGCGCGGGAGGGCGCCTGCGACAGATTGGCAATGGCGGCACTGGTCAAAGTGGAGTAGCGAGAAAAGGAAGAGGCGACCGGAATGGTGGCGCAGGCAAACAGCGGGGGGCCGGTAGAAGAGGTGGCGGGCGAGGTGGCGGGAGGGCGCCGTCACCGGACGACAATGATGACGAGGTGGGGACAAAAACTTTCTTTTTTTTTTTTTAATTCACTTTACGCCCTTTTCCATTTTATTTCGCTCAAAGACTCTAATTTACACTTTATTTTATGGATATATAATATTCTAATGGATTCCATTTATTCAGTCTAAATTGAGTCTAATAATTTGCAATTGATTGCAATTACTATTTCATTTTTAGTTTAAAAGTTTAATTTTTACCCCGATCGCCATACCAATTGTTCATTCCCCTTCCCCCCAATGTCGCATCTTATGTTGTGGCCAAATAACACTATCACAATTACTAACACTCTTCGCTGTATACGCAACGGCATCATTAATGAATAATTGGTGTTGCTCTCAATTGCGAAGTGTTATTAGACTCAATTAATTCTCAATAAAGAAACATTTACCGTTTTTGTTCTTCCTAAAAATTCTCTCTTTCTCTGTCTCGTCCTTCTTCCTATTATTAATGAACCTGGCTTACAATTTTCATTTTCTCTTTATAATAAACACCAAAATGCAAAAAAAAATACCAAAAGAAAAAAGAGAATCCCTTTTTACTATCTTCCGCAATAGATCCATTAATGGCAGAAGGCGCATTCGCGATGATTGTGCGTGCGTTGCGAGCGGCGTGGTCGCGTGACTCCGACCAAGTAGTCGACGCGGCAAACTTGGCATCCCAGGCACCTTGGGCGGGGGTCATGCCCCTCGACCTAAAAATATATAAAATGTTATACTGCCCCACCACCCGTTGTTGCTGCATGTGTCCCAGATTGTGACACATTGCAGTTGTTGCCTCGCACAACTACATTGCAATCCGCACCATGGTGTCCCATGCATAGAAGGCACTGGTCGGCGAAGATTAATTCCCGAACCGGTGCCCTCTGAGCATGTCCCGATGGAATTGGCGGGGGTTGTGGCACTGCTTGCCCATAGTGTGATCGGGGCGTTTCCCACTGTTGCTGCTGCTGCCACTGCGGCAGTTGATGTGGTTGTTGTTATGCATGCGGTAGCTGTTGTTGCTGATCATTTTGCGGCGCTGGAATGTCCGCATCATCCTCATCTCCGATCAGAATTGCTATAATTAATTTGCTTGTTAATTTTAATAAATTTGTGTTTAACATCTTTCGTAACCGGGCCATGTAGGCTGCGGCAGACTCATGCGAACAAATCTTTCGCTCACTTAATTTTTATTTGATGAAACCCAACCTAAATTATTACTCAAATCCTATCGTAACCATTTGCCTCTTGTTGAATCATGCGCACAACCGCAGCCAATGACAGGGGTGCCCATCCATCGTCCAACGGTTCTTGTTGTTGTTGTGTTGTGGCTGATCACCCACAGCTTCGGTCCCTTGGTATTGCTGGTGGTAGTGGTGTTGTGTCGGGGGTGGCTGATAAGGCACAAGGTGCCATTCTTCGGGAAGTTGCGGCCCGATTTCCCACTGCTGCAGGACCAGAGGTGGGTTCATCTCTCATTGCTGCTGCTGCTACGGCTCTTGCTCTGGTATATTAATCTTTCCACCATCGTCCCTAACGCTGTTCGAATAGGTTCTGACATTTTATCCACTTTTGAACCAGTCGAATTTTTATTATATTAACACAGTCGACAAATATTTGTTAGGCCTTTTTAACTCTTCGGCCGTTGCACCAAATGTCGAAAGCCTTTTGTATTATCTCGACCTTCTAAGGAATTGCTGCCTTAGGAATAATCAAATTATAATCAAATTTACTCTTCCAATTTCCTCTGATTCATCTTTACTTTGGCTTGGAAAATTAGTCTTTAATCGTCCTGCTTATCGGCGGCGACAATAATCGTGAGGGTAAAACATTAATAGTTAAAAGTTTCTGGCAGGTTTTTTAGATAATTTTTGAGATTTGATATTTATATTTTTTTATTAATTTTTTTGAAAAATTCTTAAATCTTAAAAAAAATTTCTCGGGGTAGAGGGATGGCGGACTTTGACAAATACGGAGACCGAACAGATTGGCGACGTCCGGCTTAATTAAAGAAGCAATCACCGGAGAAACGTCGGCCGGGAACCGACTTCATCAAACACGACTTTTTCTGAAGTCAAAGTGAAATGTTTGATGAAAAAACTAAGCGAGGTAGCTTTCAGCGAATACAGCAGATCGGTGTTGCCATCGCTGGTAACAGATTTTTGTTTCAACGCAACCACCGAAAAGCTGTTTGCTAAACCGCAGTCGATATTTATCGACTGATTTGATTGGTTAAAAGCTGTGAGGGGAGAAGCTGAAGATTCCGTCAATTCATCAATCGCCACAGAAAGCTGTTGGCTAATTTCAAATTCGATGAGCTCAAGAAAGAGCAGTTTAATTGCCTCATGTTACTGATGGCACTCAAATCGCCAACTGAGGCTGAGTTTAAGGCAAGAATTTTGACGAAATTGTCAGCGGATGGTGTCAAAGTCAACTGCAACAATAATCAAAGGCATCCCATTGCCTAATGGCTTCGAACCTGTTTATCTATCCATTGGTATATACGATATGCATTTTCCGAGTTACAGACCGTGTAGGTACCGTATCATTTCGCTTCTCGGTAATATGGGCACATAAAATATCGACTAGACAATGTCTCGAAAAGAAAAATTCACATTTTTTGGTGCCTAATTTATGATATGGAACCTAATCTTTTTTTTATTCTGAATGCTCTAAGTTAAGATAAATGGCTTTGAAGCAGTTATCCTCATATAAGCCTGCCATCCTTTTTTGGTCCTTTATTTTTTCTGTATGTGGCAAAATAAGAAAAATATTATTTGTTGAAGCGGTTTTAAAAAATTAGCTTAAAACTTTTCTGACTGTGAAAAAATTAATTAAGCTGAACGAAAAATGCAATTTGAAGTCTTCAAGTCCTTGTTTTAATCCCTTAGTTGGGAAAATCTCAATGCGAACCCTGGTTTGGAGCGCTAGGACGATTGGTCTACTTAGCATTAATTACAACACTAGCCTAAGAAGCGAAAAATATACGATTGGCCTATTCGATTCAAATATCACTTTAATTTCATCCGCGATTCGCGATCCGCGACCGCGTGCTTTGAAATCCGCGATTCGCATCGCGACCGCGGCAAATTTGAACCGCGATTCGCGATCCGCGACCGCGGGATTTTTTCGTCCGCGTCCCAGCCCTGCTTCATACCTCGAAATCAGGGGTGTCCTTTTAACTTATAAATCAAGCATTTGCCGGGTTTTAGTGGTCCGTGCCGGGTTTTTGCCTTATTTTGCCGGGTTTCTTATTTTTAGTTAACCAGACCCCTTTTCGCCTATGTTTACTCAAAATTTTTCTCAAAGAACAGAAAAATCGGACTTTTTTTGGTGAAAAGTTGTTTCCAAAATACATCCATTTTTTCAAAAATTTTCTCGGTGGCGCCTATCGGCACCACCGGGGCCCCCTTGTGCTGTTTTTTTTTCGCTTTTTGAATGAAATTTTCTAAAATGAGTTTTTGATGCATTTTGTGAATCAGTCTTTTCTGTTCTCAAAAACATCAGAACAGATGAGAGAAACAGAATGGGCATTCATCTCTTGAACGGTGGTCCGATCAATTCAGTGTGGCTCGATTCAGTGTGGAGCACTTTAACGCTCAATAACTTCTTTCAAAAGCAACCAAATTAAAAAAGTTTGGTATCATTAAATAGTCTAGATATTTGCTATTAGTATGCAAAAATTCAAAAATTTTCATTCAGTTACAAAAAAGTTATGATCAAAAAAGTTCGGAAAACTGAGTTTTTTGCGCTTTCATAGACATAACTTTCTTGTAACTGAATGAAATTTTTAGAATTTTTGCATACTAATAGCAAATATCTAGGGCTCTTTAATGATACCAAATTTTTTAATTTGATTGCTTTTGAAAGAAGTTATTGAGCGTTAAAGTGCTCCACACTGAATCGAGCCACACTGAATTGTAGGGGACCCCTCTTGAACTCACTCATTTCCATCAAATTTAATTCAAAATTTTCGTGCCCCAATGCTCACAATTACTTTCTTTCATTGACAAATTTGCTCAAACAGGTGAAAAGTTTGCACTGCGGTTATTTTGATTCTTTTTTTGACCAATTTGCTCTGAAAATTGTACAGCCAGCAGGATGGTAATTTGTAGGCTCCATTTGGGGGCACAAATAAAAATTTGTCCTCAGTATTGGTAGGGTTGGGAAATTTTTTTTTTTTAATTTATTGTTCAGATTTGTACCAAAAAGGTTAAATTTTGTTTTTTAGGAAATAATAACTACCTTAATCAACAAGTTATTTAACGACAAAATCTTTTATATGCCAATTTATGCATATCTTTTGTTTTTTATTAGTCCATTTGATATTTTATTTTTTATATTCATTTTTATTTCAACAAAAATAAAAAGCATTTGAAAACAAAAATTAATTATTATTTTTTGGGTTCCATTATATTTACAGTTCAATTGCTTATTTTTTTATTCATTTACCCAAAATTTAAAAAAATTATTTATGAAATAATATCTTTAAAGATAAATTTTGCCTACTATTTAACGAAATTTTTGAAATTCAGAATTTATAAAAATAAAGTAAAATTAAATTGCTTTGTTTTTATTAAAAAAGCAGAGATGATAATGATCAATTTGTTAATAATAATATGAATGCAATTTGTATTGCCCTGCTGGCAAGTCAAGGTGGGAAATTACTTCTGATTGAAATGTATATTTGCAATGTTTAAAGCATATTTATACTTTTCCATAAACGCATAACAAAGAAAAATGAAACAAAAAATGGTTAACATAACAAAAAAAACGAAGCGATGGAAGGGCAGAAGACAAAGGGCATCAAAAGTTGAGATTGGCCTTTGGCACTAGTCCAATAACTTCCTGATAGATGGAAGACCAACTTTTCACGTGCAGGGTTGTTTTCTTAAATCCACCACCCATGGGCTTTTCTAAATCTATCATTTTTACTGATTTTCCGACCAAAACTCGAACTTGACAAAGCTCTTTAAACCTAATTAAATAATGGCTAATCGAGCCAATCATGAGCTATCGGAAGATATCAAGATATTTAATTTGGTTGGTTTTGAGAAAAGATAGAACGTATTTTTGTCGGAAAACCTGTAAAAAATGGCAGATTTAAGTTAAAAGCCCTATAGTATCGGTATTTAAACACTTTATTATCATACATACCGGATAAATTGTTGACATACAGTATCAAATGCTGTCAGTGTCCTGGGCCTTTTGGGGATGGTCCTTCTTGGTCAGTTGTATTGGGATCCTAAAAGAATTAAAAAATTTCCTATTATATGGCAAAATTGGATGAGAAACCTCTTCCAGCAAATGCTCTCTTGCCATAATTTTCTTATTGGCCTGTTTTATGCTTTCGGCATCATTCTTTGGCATCGCCCGTTGTCCATGCCCAATTTTTGCACTGATACTGCCTCGGATCAGTGCGTTTTCTGTGTCGGCTGCTTCGCCGGACGGACCTTCATTAAAGCTGCCACTCTTCATCAGTTCATTATTTGGTCCTTCCACTCTTCCTAATGCTGTGCCATTTCGATGTGCCGTCAGCGCAAGTATAGAGGTGATCAGTCGACCGGCACTTTTAAATAAGCCCCCAAGTTTTCCATGGGTTAAGCCAGCCTCCCCTTTTCTGGCATTGGCTTCGCTTCGGTCTAAAGACGGATTTAAAAATATAGATCTTATTTAATATTTATATTTTTTCTAATTAATTTTGTTTGATATTTATTTACCAGGCACTCCATCGATCAAAATGGCAATGAAAAATAATAGTCTCTCTTTCTCTCTCGTCTTTTTTACCGTATCACTCACCTCACTGTTAAGAGCAATTTGAAAAATAACAACTCACATAAAAAAAACATTTTTTATAAATAATTTAAAAATAGTATAATGCTTTTTTCTTTTTTTTCACAATCAATTCATTTCATATTATTTTTTCAATTAATATATATATATATTTTTTTTTAAACATTATTATTCGTAATTATTTTTATAAGAGGGTCCCTCAATTGGTTTTTTCTTTTTTAAAGGAAAAAACGATTTTTCCAATTAATTGATTTGTTTATTTGGCTTTTTTCCTTCCCGCCGCTCTCGATCCCCTCCCCTTGTCCCCCTCGCTTCACCCCCGAAACACTCACCTGCTTAAGGAATACGTTATATAAAATAGAAAATGAAACTTAAAATAATAATGAGACTGAAAAGGAGTAAAGAAAATATGCAAAAAAAATGGGCCCGTGAGGAGGAGAAGGGTGGAGAATGGAAAATAAAAAAGTTTACTTTTAATTTCTTTTTTTATATTTTAATTTTTTATTTATTTATTTTAATTAATATTTTTCTTTATTTAAAGTTTCTTTTTTATATAACTAATTATTTACTCTCCGCTACATGCATAAGTATTTTGCATTTAAAACAAGAAGCGAGAAAAGCGAGACAAAAAAACGCGAGAACGAGTATCGAGAACGAGAACCCAAAAAAGCGGAAGCGAGAAAGCGAGAATTTTGTAATTTTTCCCGGCTGCGCCTACCGGCACCGCCAGACAACCCTCGCTCGAAACGAACTTGCCAAATTTTTTCATTAAACTTTTTGACTCAGATCCCATTCTTACCAATGCAGAATATTATTTTTATCGGTAAAATTTACCGATTTTAACAGCGGAAATTTTACGGTGCCAAACAATAGTAATTTCCTATTAGTACTTCGAAAGAACCAAACGCACTAATTTAATGCAACACATACACCGGTTTAATACAATAACAAAGAAAACGAATTGAAAACCGGAAAAAATAGACAAGGAAATGTTTGGGAAAAGGTAAGTCGAAAAAAAGGCATTGTGTATCCATGAGGTTCGTTAAGTATTCATTCGTTAAGGCCCTTTTTGAAACGGAGGAAATCCTCTTCAGTCGTGACAAATACTTGCATATTCGGTATCAACGACGTTTGTGTCCAGTGCCACGATGGGATGGTCTGCATAGGCACTAGGTTAGGGATTCCAGTAATATTTGAAGTATTTTTAGAAAATTTAGACGAAGAACCCATTCCACAGGGGTGCTTCTTAGTTTTTTGTGGGCTCGCTGTACCTTGTGTTAGCTTCATAGATCTTTCGTTGTTCATTCCCAAGTTTGGCATTGATGCTTTCAATGTTCGGCGCATTGTCTCGACCTGGTACTACTCTGGTCGACCCTATAAGTCATCGTCAGTGCATTGGATGTCTGTCATTGTTTCCTCCTAATGCTGCGCCATGTCGTGCCGCCAGCGCTTTTCTGGCACTTTCTTCGCTACGATCTAAAGACAGATTAGAAAAGTCCGTTAATTTCATTAAAAAAATAGTTTTGTTTAATCTTTTATTAACCAGGCACTCCATCGATCAAAATGGCCATGGAAAAGATAAGCTCAGAATAATAGGCAGTATTAGCATCTTTGGAATATTTTTAAAAATAACTGATATTATAATAAATATTTGCATGTATGGACCCCTTTTAAGGGCTGTTCTGTCATGCTAAAGTGGAAAATGAATCAATGAAACTGGATCAATAATAGGGATTTGCAACAAGATATTAGAAGTAAGCTGGATGATCACTAGCAACATCAAGGCAATCATAGGGCAGGCATCTTATAACAAGGCCATGGTCGTTAAAAAAGATGCAAATGGCAATTGGGTCTTTTTTTTAGCAAAATATTGCAAAAATCTTTGGCAATAAAATTGGCTTTAAAATTTTAACAAAAATTTCTTAACAAATGAGCAAACAAAAAAAAATGAAGACAAAATGTCGAAAGAAAAAAAATAAAAATAGTTTTGTGTTGTCAATTCGGCTGGGCGAACGAATCGTAAAACGACCAATAGTCGTCTGAACGAATCGTTGCTTTTTGTTGCTGGGGGACAAATCACATCCGGACGAATTGTCATGGCGCCATCTAAGGCCTATTTTCTGATTATCTCTTCTTTCACTCCAAACTTTCTTAAATAAAATTTGTTTTGACTAATGGCCTTAAAGCCTAAATAAGATCTTATCCTTTTGCTACCACTCGATTCCGAATCCCGAACTCGAACCGAAGGTCGAAAATTCATCTTTTAAAATCCGATTTTTAGGTCAAAAAGGTATAAAATACATATAGCCTTAGATTTTAATGAAGCTTTTTTAATTGTTTCATGTACATATAAGTATTATAGTTTTAAAAAACGGATTTTAAAAATGTTGAGTTTTCGACTTTTTGTTCGAGTTCAGGTCCGGTGTTCGGAATTGGACAAAATGGATGCCAGATTCATGAACTGCGAACCCAAAAACCCCTTAAGAATTTTTGTGGGGTAATGTTTTTTTAAATGGGAGGGAGAGCAACCTTTGAATGACCAAAAAACCTAAAAAAAATCAGATTAGACGAAATCATATTTTCAAAACTATTCGTTCAGTACAAGGACTGGGTTCAAATTTTGGGCCTCAGGGTTTCTAAATTGGGTATTTGTTAACATATCTTGCACCAAAAATCCAGTTATAATTCGAATGCTCTTCAGTTTAGAAGCGATGATTAAGCAGAAGCTAAGCGATTAAGCATCTTAGAAAAAGTTAAATTTATAAATGCGAAAAAGTCTGGTTTTGTAAATTTTTAATGTTCTTTAAAAGGTTATTTTTGTGAGATGCTTAATCGCTTTGGAACTAAAACCTTTTTCCTTTAAAAAGTGGATTTGGCATTTCAAAATCCCTTTTTTTGAAAGACATGTGTTAATTATGAATGGCGGGTCCCAAAATGTCCATTGGGGGGGGTAAAAAGGTGGACAAGCAGCAAAGTTGACCCGGATCAATTATCATCAGGTTTTTGTTCTTCTTTTGCTGTGTGGTCGCTATGTCAGTGGGCGCCACTCAGCGTGGGAACGCCGGAGCGCGGGAGGGCGCCTGCGACAGATTGGAATGGCGGCATGGTCAAAGTGGAGTAGCGAGAAAAGGAAGAGGCGACCGGAATGGTGGCGCAGGCAAAAAGCGGGGGGCCGGTAGAAGAGGTGGCGGGCGAGGTGGCGGGAGGGCGCCGTCACCGGACGACAATGATGACGAGGTGGGGACAAAAACTTTCTTTTTTTTTTTTAATTCACTTACGCCCTTTTCCATTTTATTTCGCTCAAAGACTCTAATTTACACTTATTTATGGATAATATATTCTAATGGATTCCATTATTCAGTCTAAATTGAGTCTAATAATTTGCAATTGATTGCAATTACTATTTCATTTTTAGTTTAAAAGTTTAATTTTTACCCCGATCGCCATACCAATTGTTCATTCCCTTCCCCCCAATGTCGCATCTTATGTGTGGCCAAATAACACTATCACAATTACTAACACTCTTCGCTGTATACGCAACGGCATCATTAATGAATAATTGGTGTTGCTCTCATGCGAAGTGTTATTAGACTCAATTAATTCTCAATAGAAACATTTACCGTTTTTGTTCTTCCTAAAA
>JBDPZO010000003.1:7139797-7182649 GCA_039877585.1 Heterodera filipjevi | reverse complement strand
TCTGTCACAAAACAATGCACTTAATTTTCAAGTTCCCACTCATGAAGAAGGATGGCCAAAAGTTCTGCAATGTTTTGGCCACTTTGTGCCCCAGGGAATTCTCCGAATTGCGAGAACGAAATTGTTCATCGGCCAATTTTTACTGATGCCGGTAACTGTCAGACTGAAGAAAAATTGATTGAGCAAATATAAATAAAAGACCAAATAAATAGAACCTGAGAAAATTTCGGTTGTACCTGACCAACAATCAGTTGTACATAAAAAAGGCTTGCATTTCATCAATTCTGATTTCATTTTCTGTTTGATCAATTTATAAAGAATAGGAGTTTTTTAGGGTAGTTCTATTGCCCCATTAAATGATATGGTTTGTTTGAAGAGTGAACAAAAGATCGCTTTGCTGATGATAAAAAAGGCAAGTTGCACTCCGTTAAAAATTTAAAACACGCTTGTACAACGAACTCAATTCGGTTTGAAATTAAATATTGGAATATGTAAATTAAGCCCAAATAAAACCTACGTGTTCCACAGACTGTAAGATTGTCAATTTTCCCATCGTTCGAATTGTTCAACTGTCGAAATTTTGACCGAATCCTTGTGTAAACTGGACTCGAGATGAACGGTCAATGATTTGGCACTCCCTTTGGATAGCGAAAATTGGTGTTTATTGAGTACTTTGCTTTTAAACTCAATACACTCGGCCTTTCCTTCTTCAGTTGCTGAGCTAGCTTTGATCCTGTTAAAAATTTGAAGATATTGGGCAATGGCATTATGGAAATTCCTAAAAAATTTCAACAAATAAATCGTCTGTTATTACCCAAAAAGAATGAAAAATGCAAAATTTATTTTCCAGATCAGGAAAAATCTGGAAATCCGGTTTTCCATCGGATCCAGAATTTCATTTTCAAAAATTTGCTGGTGGGAACTCCGGTGAGGCCAAAAAAACCCGGATCCCGGATCCCGGATCCGGAAAAATCAGACCGGAGTCCGGTCCGGTTCCTAACACTAATTTTCACCAATCAGTCTCGAGGCTGCTAGGACGAAGTGACAAAAATATCAGTGTGGGCGAAGTGAAAAAATATCAATGTGCGCGAAGTGACAAAAATATCTGTGTGGGCGAAGTGACAAAAATATCAGTGAGAGACTTTCAGAGGGATGATCATTTCAGTACGGAAATTTATTTCAATAAATAAATATAATTATTCCAATTAATCAATTAATTTTATAATTTTAAATATATTATTTCTTATATTTGATTATAGAGAAATAAAATGCATAACCACATTTTACCCATTAATCATTTGCACTTTTATTCATATTCAAAATTGTATGATAGACTAAGTTTTTTGCCAAGTCATTACTAGAGACCGACTTTTGAGGCATATGCCTTTTTTTTGGCACTAGTTTCGATATATTAAGCATAAATAACACATTTTCCACTTGGTTTGAAGCTTCTACGATGACTTTTATAATGCCTTTTTTTGCCTTTTTCGGGATTTTGCCATTTTGGTGCCTTTTTTGGCGTTTTTGGATGCATTTTTTCAGAATTTTTGAGAAATTCCCTAAGAAAAATGCCATAAAAATGAAAAATAGACCCATAAAATTGACCTTTCAAATTTTGAAAAAGTACACCCCTGAGAATGGAAAAGTTTTCAGAAAAATTTACCCTATAAAAAATTTTTCTTTTTTTTCGTGCTTTTTCATGCCTTTTTTGCAAACGAAAAAAGAACCAATTTTACCCCGGAAAACCTCGAAATGTATTTGATTTGCAATTGTGAGAAGTAATTTCATTTTTTAAAGAATTTACATTGATATAAAAAATTTTTAGCTTTAAAACACCTTGGAAAAAATGTGCGTTTAAAATTTTTAAATGCCTTTTTTCCTGCCTTTTTCGGGATTTTCGTGCCTTTTAATGCCTTTTTTCAATTTTTTTGGTGCCTATTATAGTGCCTTTTTCGGGATTTTTGGTGCGTTTTTAGTCGGTCTCTAGTCATTACTTGTGAATTGGCCAATTTATTCTCTATTATTTTTATAAAATTCTTTAAATAAATTATTTTATTCTTATTCTTATAAAATTTTCGAATGAAGTTTTTACTTTTGATACTTTTTCAATCCTTTGCCTTATTAACTTTGTATTTAATACAAAGTCAGAATTCGAGAACTTTATAAAAAATGAAGAAGCGATGAAGCTGGTCCAAAATTATAAGGAAAAGCAGATCAAAACTATAAAAGAACTACATGATGAATTAAAAAAAAGGAATCCAAAATTGGTTAAAATATTGCCGGTTAAACAAAAAAAAAGGTATCTACTAAGTCTTGGTTGAAAAAAATATATTAATATATTTTCAAATGATAAGAAATTGATTTATTTTGGTTAAAACGTGATTAAATAATTATATTTATTTATTGAAATAAATTTCCGTACTGAAATGGCCATCCCTCTGAAAGTCTCTCACTGATATTTTTGTCACTTCGCCACACTGATATTTTGGTCACTTCGGCTCACCACGGTCCCGAGGACCGGAGTTTTCTACCTTCTTTTCTAGCTTTGACTGCTAGTAATTTTTTTCCTTCTCCCTCCTCCCCTCTTCTTTTTTTGTGTAGATTACTTTAAAATTCCTATAATATTTTATTTTAATTAAATTCTCAATTTTATGTCTTGGAAATTATTTTTGAATAATAATTATGCTTTTTCAAATTTACCGATTTTTACCGAAATTTTTGGACGAAATCGTAAAAATCGATAGTCGGTAATTACCGTTCTTTACCGTTACCGTTAGTAAAGGCTATTTTATTTTTTATTTCAATCAAAGATAGGCTTACAGATATTTGCGGACAGATTTTTGCCGAGGAAACCAAAATCATTTTATTTGAAGGAGAAAAAACTTAACAACGAAAAAAGGGTCTCATCATTACGGTTTCTTCTTTTTTAAACAACATGTGTATTTCGGCCCAACCGTAGATAGACAAACAAAACAAAGCGCTGGGGAACAAAGCACAACAAAATATCTTTGGGCTTTGAATGTTATACAGGCGGCTCAATTTTGGGCTCCAGTTGCAATAAATCAGAACGCCAAAGAAAAGAAAAAAGCAAGAATTTCAAAAAAAATCTTATAATTTCCCTTGTAAAAAGGCAAGAGCCGATCTCGAGTTAAAAACTTACGATTGTTAAAATAAACTTGGATTTGATAGAGGGGGTCAAAATATGGTGCTATGCAAAATTTCAACAAAATCTGTCTGTAGGAAAAAATTTTTCTCAGTAACGAAGTTTTCATATTTCAAGAAGTTATAACTTTATGTAGATGAGTTTAGTTGCTTAGAAATTAATTAGAAAAAGCTTCTTCTCTACAAGAGCTTTCGAATGATACCCAAATTGTGTGATTTGATTCGCAAGGAAGTTCAAAAAGTGTTGAAAATTAGGTTTTTTTTCGATTTTTTTTAAATGTTTATCAAAAACTTGAAATTAACTTATTAATATTAAGCAGAAGTTGCTCTTCAAAATGAGCCTAAATTTAGTTGAAATAGATGGTGTAAGGCTAAGTTACAAGGCTTCAAAAAATTTTCTTTTCTCTTGTTTTGGCATGCTATTTTCTTATCTCTAACTTCGGCGGGGCGGAAGAGAGCGGCTGCGTTGGGTGGGTGGGAGAGGAGAGAGAAGGGAAATGTGAGAGAGTCAAAGAAGGGAGAGGAAGAAGAAATAGTGAAGCAATTTCTTCCTTTACCTAGCCCTTTTCCATCGCATCTTAAAATTAGCATCAAGAAAGACATAGTAAAATATCTCTTGACGTGGGTTGAGCACGAACCTTCCCTCTTATGTCTTTTACCATCTAAAAGACCACTGAGACAAAAGTTCAAATATTTATTGCAACTGAGAGAGCAAAAACCGAACCACCGTGTATAGAAATACACATATGTATTAAAATGGAGAAAGTAGTACTGATGAAGCCACGCTATTGTAAAAAAAATTTTCTTTATTTTTTGCATTTTATATTTTTTCGAATTTCATCCGCAAATTTAGGTCATAACTTTTTTATACATGGATGGGTTTTTTTGGTTTTTGGCAAGATTAATGCAGCACATTTAGAGATTTCTGATGATACCTATTATATTTAAATTGACAGGTTTAGAAAAAGCTATGGCTTCTCAAAGTTGGCCTTGCCGAAATGTCCCACGCCGACCCCAAAAATTTTTTTTTCTTCCCAGAGCTATCTTTAATTACGCTTTAATTACGGAATGAACTCAACTGCATAACCAACCTTAAGAATCGAACAGTTTTGGCTTCTAAAACAAATGAAAACCGCAATTTATTATTGCTTTTCTCAAAGGCATTTTCAACAATTATTGTCGGTTCTCAGTTGAGGTACACCCCTTTAATTATTTGTTGTGTAAAAAACCGAATCCTACAGCTGCAGATCTTTTTTACGAGATTAAAACTCACTAAACCATACAGCACTCACAAAAAAATAGTCCGAAAAAAAAGATTTGAACCACTTCAATGAATTTTATTTTTCTAATTTCTAAAAATAGTAGCAGTCCAACCCCAAATAAACAATCTTGGTATCATTCGATAGCCTTTGCTTGGCTCTTTTGCTTGGTAAATTTCAAAAAATTAACTGAATTAAAAAAAAAGTTATGTCAATTTTTTCAACTCTTTTGCCCAACTTCTTTATAATTCAATGAAATTTTTGAAATTTTGTAGCTACCCATTTGCTATCGGACCACACCAAAAGAATACACAATTTGGTTGAGTTTAAGCAAAGTTATAAAGCGTTGTCGAAGAATCTGTAAAATGGCGGAATTAGGACACCTATTTGGCGGTTTTTAGAAAATGCGCTGGCGGATTTAGGAAACGCAATGGTGGCGGTTTTTAGGAAACGACTCAGCACCGCTCACGATTCGGCGCCAGCCAACTTTAGGATGCCATAATTTTTCCTTTGTCAACCAAATGCGACAAATTTATTATCATTCGAAAGTAGGGTGCGACCACGACGTCGGAGTTGACAAATGTCGGGGTCGGAGTTTGTCAGGGTCAGAGTCGGGGTGACCTATTGGTTACAGGGTGGTCCTTTTACCTTATAAATCAGGCATTTGCCGGGTTTTGGGAGTCCGTGCCGGGTTTTTGCAAGTGCCGGGTTTTTGGATATTTTGCCTTAAATTTTGCCGGGTTTCTTATTTTCAGTCATTTTATTGAATTTCGATGAGCATTACGCCAAATTTTTAGGCCCAAATCCGTTAGCAAATTCCCAAAAATTTTCCCCGGTGGCGCCTATCGGCACCACCGCACCTCCTTTTGCCTATTTTTTCTTAAAATTTTTCTCAAAAAACTGACAAAAATCGTACTTTTTTGGTGAAAATTTGTTGCCTAAATACATCCATTTTTAAAAAAAATTTCCCGGTGGCGCCTATCGGCACCACCGGCCCCTTTTGCTGTTTTTTTTGCTTTTTGAACGAAAAATTTCTTAAATAAGTTTTTTGATGCATTTTGTGAATAAATCGTTTCTGTTCTCAAGAACATCAAAACGGACGAGATGAACAATATTGGCATACCATTGTTGAATTCTCTCATTTCAATCAAATTCAATTCAAATATTTCGTGCCCCAGTGCTCACAAATACTTTCTTTCATTGCCAAATTTGCTAAACAATTGAAAAGTGGTGATAAATATGATGTTTAAAGCTTTTTTTACGTTGTTTTACATTGAACTATTGGCTAAAAAAATTGCCTTATTTTTTACAATTTTTTGCCGGATTTTTGAACTCATTTGCCGGGTTTTTGAGTTTTGCCAAGGACCACCCTGATTGGTTAGGGTTCGGGGTTTTTCAATTTTTTGATTTATGTCATACATACACAGTCATAAAAAAAATTTCCCAAGTACATATATATATGAAAAAAATGCTCCTGCTCCAATTAAATGCTCATCACCGTTTATTTGTTTTTTCTCAATTGAATCATTTCTTTAATCAGAAAATTTTGGTTGTAAGAAAGTTTTCTTTAAAAAATTTTCCAGCGGCGCCTATCGGCCCGCCTTACAGCACTTAATGTTCGGCAGTGCCGACAGCCGCATGTTTTTTCATCAAAAGTGTCATTCTTAGGGATGTATGTCAATCCCGACCCCGAGTCGGGGCTGAGGGTCGGGGTTGGAAGCGTCGGGGTCGGGGACCGAAAAATTGCCTAAAATTTCGGGGGCGGGGTCGGGGTCGCAACCCTATTCGAAAGTTTTCAATTTTAAGTTTTTTAAGAGTTGGTCGATCGCTTATGTTTTATTAGCTCGCCTTTGCCTCCTTAATAAAGTGCATCATCGATTTTTCTTTCGCCCGCTGTGCTCTTTGGTCCTTTATTTACGAATGAAAAACAACAAATAATACTCACTTACTACGCACATGATTTTTTCCTCCCTTTTTCTATGTATGCTGTTTGTTTAGTGAACGGGGAGAACCTTCCTTCTGCTGTTTTTATCGATGGTTTTTTACCAGGGCTCCCAGATGTGTTGATTTTGTAATCATTTTGATGTTTTTGAGTGGTTAATGATGATTTTTTTGAAATGATAATTTGTAATCATTAGATGCTTTTTGAGAAATTTGATGATTTTCGGGACGGTGGCGCCTAGCGGCACCACCGGCTCTTGCCCCTTAGAAAATTTTCATTTCGGAGCACTGGTTTTTTCCTATTATTTTTATTTTTTGGATAATTAACTTTAAAAAAGGCTTAAGAATTCCCATCATATTTATTTCCCACCTTGTATATGTTGAATATGCAACCAATGATAATATTGTATCAATAGTGCGGATTTTTATGGATTTCCTCTCGGCTTCCCCTGTGGCCTATTAATGGCCAAATGTTCGAGCACAAAATGCTCTACAAATTGCCGTTTGATGAATGATGTGTTGCGCCTAAAAATGATCATTTTTGGGTACAAATTTTGAAGGCGTAGACACATCATTGCCCAAAAATCATCGGAAATCGGTTTTGCTTTTTTGTTGATTTTTTGGTCCAAATTTGAAAAAAAAATTTCCGAATTTCTCCCAAATAATACCGAAATCGGAATTCCGGTCCCAAAACATCGGAAATCGGCGGCATCCCGCTATATCTGTTCTCCGTGACTCCTAGCAAATTTTCGAATTTACCTCGGTTTCAAGCAATTTTCGGGTGTTCGTTAATTTTAGTCAATTAAGTAATATTAGTTCTTTTAAAAGTTATGCTTGATTGGATTTTTTCTGAGATTTTTTAGCGCTTTATTAAAAAAAAGCCTCCGGAAAAAAGAGCTTATAAATTCGAAACAACCTATTTAAAAAAAGTTAAATTTTTTGCGTCACTTAATAATATATAAAAATAAGGCCAGGGGAAGCGTGAGCAATGAATGATCGCAATTATCTTGGAACAGAATGTAATGCATTTTTTTTTCTTGCTCCAATAATTTAATTGCTTTTTTCCCCTTTTAAAAATTATTTCGCTAATTTCAATGGCATTTCTCGGATACGGTGCTATTACGGCCGCGTTGAGCGGCATCATTTTGTACGCCAATTTGCCCACTCGTCTGACCATTGGCGCCATTGTGCCGAGCGTGGAATTTTTGGCTGAAACGCAACTGAAAAAATTAGACCAAGGCCAAGCGGTGGCCGGACCCCAAATTAAGGTCATCCTATCACAACTTGGTTAATCAAGAAAGTCTAGCACTATCATTTACCTTCAGCAGAGTTTTCCTAGGGATTGTAAGGGCCTCCGTTTCAAAAAAAAAAAAAAAGTTTTTTTATACCCTTAAGTTTCAGGCTAGTGAACTCTTCCATGCCGGCAATCCATTGTTGGTGATGGCCGTCCGTCGACCTGGTGCATTATAAAATTTTTTGTTTTTAATTCTCGGGTTGAATTTGACTTTTTAAGCTAAATTTGTCAACGAATGCTTGTTTTTTTTAAATTTTTTTTTTCTAGTGGGGCGCCTGTTCTGAGCCGGCACCTTTTTAAAATTTCATGTGAAAAATTACCATAAATTTGGCTTCGTCTAACAAGGCAAATAAATTCGTCACATTGGCTGGGGGCTGGGATTTTAACACACACACTAAATTAAATTGTTAATTCTTAGGAACTATACCATTTTTAGGTTATATTTAACGGGGTTTAGCACTTAAAGCTATTTTTTTCTAAATTTTTCTAATTTTTCCGGCTGCGCTTTTTGCCGGAAGCAGGCGAGTGCGTTGTGCAGCGCGAGCGCACGTTTTGCGGACAAAGGCGTGCGCGTGGTCGGCGTGGTGCACGAGCAGCAGGGCGTGGACCAATTCCGTCCGTTTCTGTCATGTGCGGACGCCATTTATTTGGATGAGGAAGTCAGTTTTTTGTTGCCATTAAATTTTTGATCTATAAAAATTCAAAAAAAAGAATTAGAAAAAATCTTTTTCGATACGCCAATCGTCGTTTTGGTTTTTGTTTGTTTTGTGCGTTCCCATGACATTTTTAATGCGTCCCTTCCCCTCAAATTATTTGATAAAAATAGGAAATTTCATTTTGTAACAGAATTACTACGGCGCATTTCCTCCAAAATTTTTTGAAATAATTAGTATTAGTGATTAATTAAAATGGCACAAGAAAAGCGTTGCACCCGAAAACTCAGCCGCCGAAACTCAGCCGAGACATAATCACAACCAGCCGGAAAAAATACATTAATTTTTTTTGCCAGAAAAATTCCTGTTTTGTTTTTTTGAAGGAAAAAAATTACAATATTTTTTTTGCTAATTCCAGAAAATTTAAAAAATTGGCATTTTTCTGTAATTTTCTTTCCAAAAGACTTAGGAGTTTTCTGAACGCGTTTTTTTCAAAAAATTTTCCGGCTGAGTTCGGCAGGCTGAGTTTCCTGTTCCGCAAAAAAGGCCCTGACAAAAACACACTTGCGTAAAATGCTACAATAACCGTCGGTTTTGCTTAGTGTAAGCCAAGTAACGAAGGATCGCCAATGGGAAATAATGCTTAAATCCGAATTAAAAGTTCTTCAAAACAACATTTTTTGTCATAAAACATCGACATTTAGAGGGGGTGGGGGGGGAGGCGATTTTTTGAAGACTTCCATCATTTATTGGTGTTAATTAATTCAAAAGTTTTATGTTGAACAATTAGAGTGTAAACAATTTGTTTTTTTTTCGATTTTTAGAAACGCTTTTTCGGCCCTACGCAGCGTTGGCTTCCTCTTTGGATGGGCTTCTTGCGTCTGTCCACCTATTTGAATTATTACAAAGCGTGGAAGGCCGGCTTTCCGGGAAACTCTGAGGGCGAAGGCCGACTGTTAGGGGGTAGGAGAAAATGAAGGAAATAAACAACAAAAATTTCCGAAAGGAAAGCCTATCGGAAGGGCAGGGGTCATATGTAGCAAAGACGCAAAAAATTAAAATTGTCCCATTTTGTATAGTCTACTGTAAATTTGATCGTAAACAGCTGCTGGGTTCCATTCACTAAACTTTTTTATTAAAAATAACAAAAATTGCGGCAATCCTTAAGAATGGGTGTCCCTAATTTAACTTTGTTATTGTAGCTAAAAATTTGTTTATGGTAGCTTCCAAGGGTGTTGAGCACGAATATGACATAATTTTATCGTAAAATATTATCTAATCTTGATTTGATAAAATTTTTGTGCACCGGGCAGTTCAATATTTTTTCATTAAAAATGAATATGTACCTGATGAAAAATCATAGATCTGATGAAATCTTAGATTAGATGGTGTCATACCAAAAAAGTAAGGTCAGATTCGTGCTCAGCACCCTTGAAGGCGTTGCGACTTTTACGGCCAAGACATTATGCGGCCCGACTTTTGCGGATATGTCCAAAATTGGTTCAAAATGTAGGTTGCATTAATCCCAAAGTCCTTATAAAGCTTTAATAGAGGCTAATACATGAATTTTATCCGAGAATTGCGTTGTTGGAGATTTTTGAAAAAAAAAATTATAAATTATAAGAAAACCCCAATGAATTACCTAGAGAGCAAAAAATGCTGTTTGCTCTATTATTAATTCTTTTAGGGCATTTGGGATTAAAACTAAATTTGAAACCGTTTATAGATATAGGCGCAAATGTCAGGGCCGCAAAAGTCGTATACATAACCCCCTTGAAAACCCCCAAATACCAATTTTTAACCTAAAATAACAAAGTTAAATTTTTGGACACCCATTCTTAAAGATTGCCAAAATTTCAATTGATTTTTTTCTTCTCACAGGCGTTTATCTGGTGAACGGTGACAAAATGCTTTTTGCACATTTGGAAAAGCAGTGGGGCGACGAGGCCAATTTGAACCAATTGATGGACGCAATTGCAAAAATTTGATTTCGGTGTTTGACCAAAGACGCAACGTCCGATTTTAAAATTTCATTTCCATTTGTTTAGCATAAATATTTTTGTGTACCTTCGACTTTACCATTTAGGCGTTTGAAATATCGTATTGGACAAAAAATTTTAGAAAGCTCCTTCATACCTCGAAATTGGGTTTCAGACGAGAAACGTCAAATCGGCCGACGAACGACGAATTTGGCGCTTCCGCTCCTAGTGCCGAAATTCCGAGTGCCGAATAGTGTAAATAATGTCCGAGTGCCGAAAAGGCCGAGTTCCGAATGATTTTTTTAAACAGATACTACTCTATAATTAAGGCTTAGTTTAGATCTAAACTTTGGCATAGGCTTAAGCTTGACTAGGTCTAGGCTTTTATGTTTTCCTTTTTTTAACAAAAGCCATTTTGGCTTTTTTTGTGCCATTCGGAACTCGGAATTTTTTTTTGTTCTATTCGGCACTCGGATCGGTAGCCGAATTTGGCGTTTGTTTCCTGGTTCGCCGTTACGCCAAAAAATAAGGCGTTTTTCGTCTAAATACTTCGTTTTGGCATTGTCGTTTGTCTCTGTCGTCCGAACCGAACCCTGCCTGCTGGACCACTGTCGAAACATAAAATTCGAAATTAATTTCCAATTTTGTAAAATTCGACTTTTAGAACATGAAACGCAGAAAAGCATTTTATAAATATGTATGGCTATTTATAGGTTTTTGGCCTAAAAAGAACTAGAAGAATTAAAAATAATTATTTTTTGCACTTTGCTTTTAAATAGCATTTGAGTTTTAAAGTGTAATTTTACTCGTTAATTTTGATTTTTACTATATTTTGAACCTTTGAGCAAATTTCGGACGTTTTTAGTACATAATTTAGTGCATATTTTGCCATTTTGGTGCATATTTTGCCATTTTTATGCATATTTTGTGCATATTTTTAGCATATTTTATGCGAATATTTGGCTTTTTTATGTGCATTTAAGTCCGCTGCCTAGTAATCAGTGGCCCCAAACCTCCCCCCTGATGGAAAAAAAATTACGCACCCTGAAACGACCCGAACGCTAAAACGGCCACGCTTAACTGACCCCTACCGCGTTTATCGGCCGATTTACCCGCCTCCCCACGAAATGTCGACTCAGCCAAAAATCCACGAAAGTCGATTCGACTTTTTCTCGACTTAGCCAAAATTTATTTTCAAAATAAATATGAAAAAGTTATTTCGACCGATTAATGCTTAATGTTAGGGTAGCACGGGAACAGGACTTTTGGCAAAAACCGGGACCGGGATTTTTATTTTTTTGTTATATCTTTAAAAAAAAATTTGGGATTTCATAAAATTCTGGTACTTATATAGTTTATGTCAACAATTTTTTACAAAATTTTCAATTTTTTTTTTTGCTTTAAAAAGTACTGGAAACAGGGGTGGGGCGCGGACGAAAAAATCCCGCGGTCGCGAATCGCGGTTAAATTTGCCGCGGTCGCGATACGCGAATCGCGGATTTCAAATCCCGCGGTCGCGGATCGCGAATCGCGGTTGAAATTTGCCGCGGTCGCGATACGCGAATCGCGCAAAAAAACGCCGCGAATCGCGCTTCGCGGATCGCGGTCGCGAATTTTTGAAAATGCAGTGATTTTTAAAAAATTTCAGACAAATTACATCAATTTTTATGAGATATAAAATTAGTATTCAAAATTGTAAAGCACGATGTGCATAAAAAAAAGTTTTTCAAGATTTAGTAGGCATTAGAGCCCGGAATTTTCCCGACCCGGATTCCGGATTTAAAAAAAAGAAAAACTATGAAAAAAATAATAAAAATTTTAAAATTCTTAAGCTTAATTGGTGCGATAGTTAAACAAGCAAAAATTGAAGTATTCTGTTTGAAAGAGTCAATTAAAATTTTGAACTAAATATCAAAAGGATCGAATGTTCGGCGGTGCCAACATGCGCCGGCGGTAACTCGTTTCGGCCTCCACGTTTCGGCCCCCACGTCGGCCCCCACGTTTCGGCCCCAAGCCAAAAAAAGCAAAAACAAAATAGTTGTCAAAAAAAAAATTTGTTTTTTAAGAACAATAGCTTCAACCGGCAGAGACCGGTGGTGCCGGTAGGCGCCACCGGGAAAATTTTTAAAAATTTTGATGATGTTTGGTAACAGATAAGTCTATTTATTTGGGCTTTTTGATCCTGTACATATCAGTTTTATATTTGTACGCTTTACATTTGGTGAAAGATGATTGCTCAATTTTATCAAAGTAGAATCAAATTGAATCTTTTTCGAATGCCATAGAAACTGAATTTGAAAAAGGAACAATAAAGAGAAAAAATAAAACGCAGTCGAAATTTGCGATTAAATTTTAAATAAAAACAATAAGCAATCGTTTCAATAAATTTTCTTTATTAAAAAAATGGTCAAAAATCTCGCGGTCGCGGACGAAATTTGAACCGCGTATCGCAGTCGCGGATCGCGAATCGCGGTTCAAATTTGCCGCGGTCGCGATACGCGAATCGCGCAAAAAAAAACGCCGCGAATCGCGGATCGCGCCCAGCCCTGCCTGGAAACACCTTTCCTAGGGTTTTCAGGGTCGCTGATCACGAATATGATATTCATTTCGATTAAATCCGAACCCCAGACCCGAATTCGGACAAAAATTCCAAAAATTTAATTTCGTTTTTAGGCCAAAATATTTTGAAAATAGTAATATTGAATTGCCATTATGATTTTTCTTGGCTGAGTCCCATGTATTAAGTCATTTATGTTCAAAAATTGAAATCTAAAATTTGGAATGTTCGACTTTTGTTCGAATTCGAGTTAGGGCCTCGGATTTAGTCAAAATGAATGGCATATTCGTGATCAGAGACCCTGAAAAGTCTAGGAAAGATGTTTCCAGGACTTTTTAAAGCAAAAAAAAAAAAATTGAAAATTTTGTAAAAAATTGTTGCCGTAAACTATATAAGTACCAAATTCCTTTGCAAAAATTCAAAAGGCACACCTAAGAATAAAGTTTAGATTTGAAAAAATATTATAAAAGAAAACAACTAAAATGCCATTTAAACTCTAAACTGAGATTTATTTGTATAGCGTCAGTTTTGTATGAGTTAATACGCACGAAAAACGCTTTTTAAGCTTGGTCAGAAGTTTCTACGATGGCTTTATAACAGTGTTACCCTTGAAAATTTCCCGAAATAAGTACATCGCTGGTCAAAAATAAGTTTTAGGGGTCCAAAATAAGTACATTTTTTGAAAACGTTGTTTTGAAGCTTAATCTTGCGTTTTATTCATAGAAAATCAGTATCGCGACATATTTCTCTTCTCAAACAATTTTTAAAGAAATTTCCGGCTTTGAAATGAGAATGAAATTTTTAATTTCAAAAAAGGAAGGGTCGACGGTGCCGATAGGCGCCGCAGGGGAAAGTTTTGAAAAGTTGATTGTTTTTTGGTAACAAATGTTGTCAAAAAATGACCAATTTTTGAGAAAAATTTAGAGAAACCCCATGTAATTGGGATAAGGTGGGTGAAAATTTTGAAAATTTATGGCCGATTTATTAATAGGTTTTCTCCAAAAATAAATACAAATTAGAAATTTATAAGTTTGGGACCCTCCAAATAAGTACAATACTTACAAATAAGTACAAAGGGTAACACTGCTTTATAATGCCTTTTTTTTTTTCTTTTTCGCACCATTTGGGATCGGTCGGTCTTAGTTCGGCGAGGCCGACTTTGAGAAGTCATAACTTTTTTCTAAGTTTGCCAATTCAAATATTATTGGCATCGTCAGAAAGCTTAATAAGTGCTTGATTAATGTTGCCAATTATGACCTGTCGCGCCAAACTGTGCAGAAAAGTTCAGTTTTTTTTTAGGTTTTTTGGCAATAATTTTTTGTATATTTTCAAAATTTTTTCAAATATAGCAGGTTGATAGATCTAGTCAAGAGCTTTCGAATAATACCTAAATTGTTTAATTTGAACGAAAAATAAAAAAGTTATTGCTAGTTGCGCCGAACTGAGCTGCGCCAACTGAGTGGTTCCGTTTGGGATTGTTTAGACTTTTTTCCACTTTTGATGCCACTTTTCATGCCTTTTTGCAAATTTGACTCGGAATTAAAAAATTTCTCAAGAAATTGAAAAAATCGGCCAGGCACGTTTCGGCCCCCACGTTTCGGCCCCAGACTCGTTTAGGACTTTGTAACTTTTTTCAAAGTCAACCAAATTTCACAAATTTGGTATCATTCTAAAGCTTTAAGTGTTTAGAAGGTATGAATAAGCTATTGCTAATCGATTGACCAACTTAAAAAAAAAGTTACAACATGAAAAACACTAAAAAGTCAGAATTTTGGTATTTTTTGGTTCATAAATTTTCTGTAAATCGACTATTCTTTAAGACTTTTAGAAGTCTAATAGAGCTCATGAAGAGCTTTCGATTGATAATAAATTTGTTGCATTTGGTTGGCAATGAAAAAAGTTATGATACTTTAAATGTTGCTGGGGCCGAAACGTGGGGGCCGAAACGACCCCGACCCTGAAAAAATAGACTCCTAAGGACCGGCCTTTAAAATTTTTAAAAAGTACATCCCCTAAATCATCACCTAAAGTGAAAATTTTCTTTGCCAAATCTGAATCACTTTAAAAATTTCGAAAAATTTAATTGAATGAGTTTTACACCGGTAATCTTAAAAAGAAATCCCGACTTGTAACTGATTTTTTGTACCTAAAAGTGCCCGCCCTAGTTATGGTTTTTACATAGTACATTTTTGGCATTTTCATATTTGATTAATTTTTTAGAGCATATTTAAGCGCATTTTTGCCGTTTTAGCGCTTACAACTTCTCTCCCTATTTATTTCGAACAAAGGAACGATTGACCACCTTTTCAAAAATGTCGGACCATCCAAAGGAAGCGGAACGAAATTTGAAACGAATGTGAGTTGAATTTGAAATAGGGAAATGTACACAAAACTAATGGTTACCAAAGCAAAGGGTTAGAGCTGCGACTCCGATCCCCGAGAATTGAGACAATTTTCTTTGTTAATGACTCAGAAATTTTTAACCCTGGAAAATCCCCAATTTCTCAACCTGAAAGTGGGGGTGCAACCCTTCTTTTGACCTTTTTTCAGTCATATCTGCGATGACATTTACTTCACTCTGTTCCATTGGTTGGCACCTGCAAAAGTCGGCTTGGAATTGGCATTGGTCTCCGACAGATTCGACACATTGGTCGACATACACTTCAAAACCAGAAAATGGACACTTGGCAAATTGCAAATTGCAGAAAATATTGTCAAAAAGAATGACGATGGATCAGTGAAAATATTGCCATTTCCGCAGAAACCTTTGCCCAATTCAATCGTCGGATTTTCTTTTATTTACATTTAGTGGGTCTAAAAAAATGTTTTTGAATCTTAACCATTTCTTTTTTATAGTTCCTCCAATGCCATTGCCTTTCTCCAATGCATTGGTCGTCTTTTGGAGTCGAACGTCTGTTTGAACTTTGAAATTGATGATGTATCGGATTGGAAGGCTTTTGCCACTTCTGTTTGGCCTCTTCTGAATGTGTCCGGCATCGTCAAAATACACTTTCGACTGGCATATGCCGTTCAAATGTTCCGTCGTCACACTTCACTCTCCATTCTCAGTGACTGCTCCAATCTTCGATTTATCTCTTGCGTTTGTTACGAATTTATTCAATTTCCGCCTGATGATAGTGAAGGACTATCCGATGGCCAAGCCGTGTGTAAATGGTTGCACATGCCACGCGCGAATGGCCGACCGAAAGTGCTCAAAATTTGTTGGGACGGAGACGAAGTTGCAATGGACGCACTCAAAATGGTCAATTCCATGCCATACTTCTGACCAATTTTATATCATTTTAGACCTTTCTGAGTGCTACAACTTCCAGCAGTTTCATCATTCTTTTGGATTCCTTTTCTTTGGCGGTTGATCCATTTGAATTGGACAATTCACAGACACGTGAACGATTGACAGCTCGAGAAATTGGCAATATTGATGTCATCGAGCGACGTCCAATTTTTGGGTGTATCTTATTAACAGATTGCAGCACTACACCCAAATTTTCAAAAATTTCCCCAGTGGCTTCTATCGGCACCACCGGCTCCTGCCCTTTTTAATTCAAAAAAAAATTACTCCTTTTACTGATTTTTCTTGCTCTTACAATTAGAATAATTTTTTCAAAATGATGATTTTGACCCCAAAAGACGAGTTTTTGCCCGCCAAATGATGCATTTGAAAATTTTACCTGTTTTTGAATCAAGCTAAAAGAAGTTTCGAATATTTTAATCATTCGAAAAAACTTTCTCGGCCATTACATATCGCAAAGCCACAAAAACCTAAACAGTTACTAAAAATGAAAAAAAGCAAAAAATCACTTTTTGAGCATTTTTTAGCCAAATTACATTGAAAACCATTTTTCCCCTAACACAGAAGACCAGCGAAATAAATTAAAGATTTTGAAATTAGAAAAAATCTAAAATTGTTGACTTCGTTTTTAAAAAAAAACTAGAGGGTTCAGTTGTTGAAAAAAACTAGGGGGTTGTTTTCAAAAAAAAATTTGTTGACTTCGGTTTTCAAAAAAGATTAGGGTTCCGAAAACAAGCACCCATAAATGCAAAAAAGGCACAAAATTACCAAATCTTCAATGAACTATCCCACCTTTGATTCGCTGGCGGATACCACGGATATCCGCGGATATGGCTTTCATATCCGTGTCCGTCCGATTTCTCAAAAATCATTATCCGTCCGTAACCGGACAATCCGCGGATATCCGCGGATTGTCCGTGTCCGTGACCACCCCTGGTTCCGATATGCCCTTTTTTAAACTTCTTTTTTCAGCTTACTGTTCATATTTTGTTATTTTTTCTTTCTGTGAGGTCCAAAAAGAAGAAAATAAAACTCTTTTACAGCGATTTCTCTGTATTTTTACTCCTTTCTTGGATAAATTAATGTACAATTGATGCGCAATCATTTTTAATATTTATTAGAAAAAAATTATTAAGGAAATGAGAAAACGGCAATAGTTTTCACAATAAAATTTAAAAGAAAAATGCTTTTAAAAATTAGAGAAAATTATCGCAGAGAGTGATTAGAATAATTGGTGATTATCAGGACTACCAATTTTATGCCAATGCATATTTTTTTCCTAGATTCTACATGGTCTAATTAATAGGGAAAACTGCTTCTTTTTGTCATTTGCTTAAAAAAGTGGGGACTTTTATTTGCATATTTTAGGTTTTTTTGTACATATTTTTGGCAGCCCTGGTCATTATGTATTAATGTCCTTTTCACTTGAAATAAACAATTTTTAATGAGGCTTTTTACCCCAAATAAGGCATAGGATTTTATCAGCTAAGCTAGCCTTGCTTATAAATGACAAGAAATTGATAAATTTGATTGTTTGAAGCAAAAAATATGATTGTTAAATGTTTTGTTCGCTATTTTTGAGTTTTTAAAAAGGAGGATTTTTCATGCCAAATGGGGATTTTTTGAGGTTCGGATGATGATTTTGAAAATTTTGAGATCGCACAGCCCTGCTATAAATGCTATTTGATGTAGATTATGAAACTTGTTATTTGGAGAAAAAGAATATGAAAATGGGTGAACATCATTTTGTCCATCATCGTGCTCAATTGGTCCTAATTATTGGCTGCACTTGTCTCATTCAAATGCATTCCATAAATAAAATTGTTTTAACATAATTACAGATGTCTGACGGTTCCCAATGGCTAATTTTGCTGTCTGTGTTTGGCTTCCGCTCACTTTGGGCCACTTTTGCACTCTTTGACCTCCTTGTAGAGTTTCTTCAGTTTAATCATGGCCTTTGGTTTCTATGTCAGTTTTTGGTGTCCTTTTCGGCCACAAAATTATTAGAAAGCGCAGTTTTATAAATTAAATTGGAACCAAATTTATTGTCGAAAATGCTATTTGTTCAGCAGTTTATTAATCAAATGTTGCACGTTTTTTTGATTGGCATTTTCTATCTATTACTACGGTAATGACTCGGCATCGGCTCCCTTTGAGCGTCCCCTTTCATTAATATAAAGAGGACGATGAAACAGAAACCACTCGCGTGGTATTTGTGTTCCGCACAATCGGCCCTAACATTTTTGCTAGCCAAGGAAACTGTTGGTTGAATTTGGTACGGTAGTCAGTGCTGAAATTATAAAAATTAAAAACAAACATAATTAATTTTCATATTTATATTAATGACCTGATAATGTACAGCATTGGCCCATTTATGCCGTATACGGTAATTGTGAGAAAAGAAAAAGCGATGGAATATGAAGAACGGACGAACACATTTATTACAACAAAAAACCGAAGGACAAGGTCACTTCCAAGTCTGATGAACACACCAAACAAATTCAGACTGATGATGAACAGCAATGCTTTGATCAGTTTCCGATTGGATTCATCGACATCTTCATTAAAAATATTAAATTCATTTATATTTTAAAACAACATATGTATAAATCTTTTAGTTTAATGATTATTAATATAAAAAGATTTATTTATTATTTCTTAAAAGAATAACTTCGTGAAGTTTGCGGCAATTTAAAGACCAAAAACCAGCAAAGAGAATATGCCAACATCAGAGTGCCACTTAACACCAAACCGGTGACTTTTGTTATTGGGCCTACACAGCGACTAATGATGCTCAAGAATGTCTACTCCATGCCTACAAAAGATGGTTTTTAGAAGTGCCTTCTTAATAAAATTTAATTTCTTTTTAAAAAATTTTCCGGCGACGTCTATCGACAGCGCCGGACACCTTTTAGCTTAGTTTTCTTGAAAGATTCTCCAAAAATGACAAGTTTCTAGTCACTATCTGTTAGTAAACCACACCCAAATTTTCAAAATTTTCCCAGGCGGCGCCTATCGGCACCGCCGGCTCTTATTCGCTTAAAGTTTCTGAAATTAGATCTCATAAAAATTTCTTTTTTTTCTGCAAAATTTGCTAACTTTTGCTTTTGAAATTAATTTTTCAAAATGATAAAAAAATTATTTGGAAACATTTGAAAGTGAAGCTTCAAAATAAGCTTTCGTATTTGAAATAAAAAAAGAAAATTGGACTGGGTTTTCACAATGTTTATACCTAATTTTGCAACTAATTTAGATGAAAAGTCTATGAGAAATGGATGAAGAAAATACAATTGCGCGAAGACCTTCAAAAAGAAAAAAACTTTTTCGGAAACAAAACCGAAAAGCAAATCACAATTTTAGGACCCAAAAGGGAAACCAAAAAGAGTAGAAAAAGCCGAAAACACGAAAACAAAATTTTGTGCAGCCCTGATTGCAGGGAATAAAAAAATGGCAACATTTTATGTATGAATAATTTTTTCACGAAAAAAATAGAAAATAAAAATTACTCGTCCTCGTATTACTCATGTTACTCTTGATTTTTAGGCAAAACTCGTTACTCGTTTTACTCGTACTCGTGATTTTCTGGACTCGTCCCACCCCTGCTGGTGTATAGGCCTAAAAAGAATAAGATACCACAGTTGGATCATTGGCAAGGAGGAACATTATCGAGCAGAACTTTAGCTGATTTGGGAAGATTAAACAAACTTAACTATTTTATGTAGGTTTTTTTGAACGCAAATTTTTTTATTAAATTTTCTTAAAATACATAAATTTAAAAAAAAAATCCGCTGCCCGTTATTTCGTCTCGGCGTCGTTTCGTCTCATTTCATATCAAATTATGAATCATTCGATTCCTCTCGTTGAGAGAAGTCGAATAGTACCATATTTATTATCCGGCGACGCTTCTAAAAAAAAGTTACAGCCCAAGAAACATGGTATTAAATTTTTGGCCAAAACACCGCAAAAATTTAATCGTCAAGTGCCATTTCAGTACCATGTTTCTTGAGCTGTAACTTTTTTTAGAAGCGTCGCCGGATAATAAATATGGTACCATTCGACTTCTCTCAACGAGAGGAATCGAATGATACATAATTTGTATGAAATGAGACGAAATGACACAGAAGAGACGAAAGGACGCTGAGACGAAATGACAGCGCGCCAAAAATTCGCGTAAGGGGTGGTGGCAGATTTACGAAACGCGCATGGCGATAAATTTTAGAAATGTCAATGGTGGCAGAATTTACGAAACGCGCCGCACGATCAAAAACCTACTCTAATTTTATTAATTTAATTTTTTGAATAGAAAAAATTAAATATATTTAATATATATTTTTAAAATCTCATGTTCTTTTCCTTTTGGTATTTTTCTCTATATTAGGCCAAACTTCTGTACCTTTTTTGCCATTTTTCGATATTTTTTGACTTTTTTTTTGTCGACTTTTTGGGGTTTTATGACTAAAACTGCCAACCCAATTTATCAACTTGCTCTTAACCAATTTTCTTTAAAAATTTATTCTTATTTTCTCTGGCGTCACCTATTAGCACTATCATGCCCTCATTACTTTAAATTTTATCGGAGTTCCTCAACTGCGGACCAGCCAACTATAGAACCTCATATATAAATCAAAACTCACAACTGATTTTTCTGACTTTTTTGCAAATTTCAAATTAAAACATTTTAGCCAATTATTAAATCGCTTAACAATGTCTTAATGAAAGTTTCAAAACACGTTGAGCATTCGAATGGCATCAAATAGCTGTATTTGATCAAGTTCAAAAAAAGTTACTGAGGTTCTAAAGTTGGCGGTCCGCAGTTGAGGTACACCCAAATTTTATAAAACCCCTCAAAATTGGCTTTTTTTTTGGCTCAAATTCCTATTGGGATTTGGAAAAGCAAAACAATTAGGCAGGAGCTACCAATTATTACTTTATATTTAATTTGCCACTTCACAAATGCCAACTAAGAAACGCTTAATTGGCACTTGCCCACAGCAATGAAAGATGCAAATTAAATTATGCGAAAATTTAAGTAACCTTTAAAACTGAGCATAAGCAGCATCTAAGAATGAAATGATAAATAAAATTTTTATTTCGGATTTTAACTAAAATAAAATTTTTTTCTAATAAAATTATTTTTATTTTTTTATTAAATTTATTACTCCAATTTTCTCATAGATATCAGATAATTTTCAAATATTTTACACACAAAAAATTTTTCACCGGAACCAACAAAAGTAAAATGCCGTATAATGAAACAGCCGATTTGGTAATTTAAATGTTTTTAAATGATATTTTTTACATAATAAATATTTTTAGTGGTACCAATATTTTGTGTCTGACGGTTCCCAATGGCTAATTTTGCTGTCTGTGTTTGGCTTCCGCTCACTTAGGGCCACTTTTGCACTCATTTTCAATTTTGGCGTTGTGTTTGTAACAGTCAAAAACAAGTAAATTTATCTTGCCCAAATAATGCTCCTCCATTATAATTAAAATGGCCGACCGGCGGTGCGCCACCTGGGAAAAATTTTTGGGGAAATGAATCTTGGATACTTAATCATTTATTTAATTCAATAAAAAAGAATTATTTTTAAATAAATAAACTTTCTATAATTAGAGACAACCAGCGAACATTCCATTCCAATTAATTCAATTTTATTTATAATTTATTTTAATAATATTATCTCCCAGAAATCTTCGCAGCAGTTGCAACATTTTGATTGCCTTGGAAAACAGTTTTATCATGGGTTTTGCTTATTATGTCAGTTTTTTGGTGTCACTCTCGACCACCAAATTCATCCGTTATGAGCAGTGCTTTTGGTACCTGGTCGTGCCATCTGTGAGTGCTAACATGGCACAATTTACGATGGTTACCATTGGCATTGATCGACTGATCGCGGTTGCATTTCCATTTTGGTATTTTATTCAATTAAAATTTAAATTGTTGAAATTACATCTTTTTAGGTTCAAAAATAGGGCGCCCAAACGATATTTGGCAGTTGTTTTCTCATTTATTTTCTGCTATGGGATTTATATTCTTACACTTCGCTACATCGACTACATAAATAGCAAAAATCTGTAAAATATAAATCCTTTAAAAAAGATAATTTAATTTTCGTTTTATCAGAATGGTCTCTTGCTCATTCGAAGAAATGGGCCAAAGCTTTGTAGGCCCAATAACAAAAATCACCGGTTTGGTGTTAAGTGGCACTCTGATGTTGGCATATTCTCTTTGCTGGTTTTTGGTCTTTAAATTGCCGCAAACTTCATGAAGTTATTCTTTTAAGAAATAATAAATAAATCTTTTTTGAGGTACACCCAAATTTTATAAAACCCCTCAAAATTTGTTTTTTTTTGGCTCAAATTCCTGTTGGGATTTGGAAAAGCAAAACAATTAGGCAGGAGGACTTTGATCCCGATCGTTACTGCAATTTCCAGAATTTCCATTGTCACCTTTCTTTAGGGTTTCCTTGTTGTTCATGACTTTATCAATGGTTAAATAAAAATATTTTCGGTTTTCGCAAAAAATTTTAATTCCATAATTAGATAATAAAAGATTAGCGCCCGCTAGGGTTCGAACCCACGGCTCTTCCATTCCTTGGATAAGATGCACAGCTAGCAAGTGACAAGTCGAAAGGATGACTCGAAAAAAATTACGAAAATTAAACAGGGCCATTCTTGAAAATCGGATTGACATTGCAATGAACTCAATTACACAGTTCAACAAAAATATAATGCATTCATAAAACACTTACTGGAACTATATGATATTTTTATACCACAAAGGCCCATTAAAGCAATTATTCAACAATCCTACCCAAAAAAATAAAAGATTTGTTTTCTGAAAAATTAACAAAATTCAGTCAATAAATTTATTCGAAATAAACTGGCAAAAAGTAATGAAATTCCTACTCTAATTGATAATGCTGGAAATATGTATTCCAGTAATAAGGAAAAATGCAAAATTTTTGCAGATTATTCCAAAAGTCTTTTTTAGGAAATCAGTTAATGGCCCACAAACTCAATCAGTACAGATTAGCTCTAAACTTTTGGATATTGATTTAAATGCTGGTATAATCTGGCTTATTAAAGAGGCTCCCCAGGCATAATCCTACTTGTCCTGATAAAATCCCATACATTTTATTAAAAAGCTGTGCAGAGCCAATTACAAGAAATTATAGACCGGTTTCATTAACCAGCACTGTTTGCAGAGTTTTTGAAAGGATTTTGAGTAACAAGATTTTGGAATTTATGAACAGTACAAGGTTTTTTTTGATGTAGATTATGAAATTTGTTATTTGGAGAAAAAGAATATGAAAATGGGTGAACATCATTTTGTCCATCATCGTGCTCAATTGGTCCTAATTATTGGCTGCACTTCAGGGATGTCGCGAATCGTAATCGTAATCGTGATTAATCGTGTTTTGGGCGGTAATCGTAATCGTAAAATCGTAGTCGTATTTTGCCACGATTACACGATTAATACACCCCTAAGAATCTCACTTTGGGCCACCTTTGCACTCATTTTTAATTTTGGCGTTGTGTTTGTAACAATCAAAGACGGCGCACCCACGTTTGTCGACTACATTCTTCGTCGACTCAGCCAAAAAAAAATATTTTCGAAGAATTTAATCACGCAAGTGTTCGGGGTTCGAAATTGATGTCTAATTGGGTGAAAAAACCCGGAATTTCTTGGAAAAAATTTTTTGGTAGAGTCGACGAAACGTGGATTTTTGGCTTAGTCGACAAAGTGTGACTTTTTGGCTGAGTCGACAAAAGTGGGGAGGCGTCAAAGACAATTCAATTTACTATTCAAAAATTTTTTCATAAAAACATTTTCTCGACTAATTTCTCCCAGGAACCTTCGCGAAAGTTGCAAAATTATGATCTCCATGTAGAGTTTCTTCTAGGGTTGGTCGCGGTCAGTTAACCGAACCGAAACCGTGTTTTTGGGCCAAAAACCGAAAACCGGGGGTCCGAAAACCGGCCTAACCGAAAACCGGAGTCCCAACCCGGTTTCGGTTTCAAAAATGCACCCCTAAAGATAGGTTTTTCTAGTAAAAAATTCAAAATTTGCAAAGAAAATTTGAATTTGGCATAAGATATCAACGAAATCAAATGATCAAGCCGAACCGTATAATTTTTTGATTCTTTTTTTTTTGCTATTACAAAATGAATTAATCACTGCCCATCGTTTTTCTCATTCTAATTTCTCCATTCGTCCGTGAGTGACTTTGTCGTCGTCCTTCCTTACGATTCGAAGCGATTGTTTTGATCAATTCGTTAAGGGCGACGACCGTCTTCCCTTCTTACATCCGGCGTTTGCTTTTGTTGCTATAAATTGGGAGGGGATTTGGAATGAACATCGTCGTGCTCACCTGGTCAAGTTCAGCTACCAACTTTTTGATTCATCTGCACAGGAGGTCTTGAGTAGCTGTGGTCAGATGCGACGAGAGAAGTTGATACCTCTAGTAACGCTAAAAAAAATTTGGAAATCAAAATACAAAAATTGTTAAACTAACATGAGAAACTGACGAGCGGCGAAAAATATAAAGGTCCGCTTCAAATGCGTTTGCTCCATCAACGATCTGACTCTGGCCATAACGAAACATGCAGCAAATGATGCGTATGTTCTTTTGGTCCTAATGTTCCATCCGATGCTTCTTCGAGTTGCTTTGTGATGACTAGGGAACGGATTTTTATGGGCAAAAAACTCCTAAATAGGGGCAAAAAATTAGCGAAATAGGGGCGCAAATAGGGGCGAAAAAGTTTCAATAAAATTGCTGTGTAAATAAGTTAAAATTAAGGCAAACAATTTTATTCACTGGTTGCAGTTACAAATAAAATAATTTCTCCGGGGTAAAAGACATACGATTATCAGCCAAAATTGATTTGTAAACGGAAAAAAACAGTTCTAGTCTCAAGATATTAGAGGAGCAAATAGAAATTTTAGAGATTGAATTTTTGAGAAATTTTTTTCATTTCTTATGGGTTTACTTTTGAAAATTTTAGATTCGATTCTTAGGGGTATATTTTTCTGAATTTTTTTTGGTCGATTTTTAGGGGTGTATTTTTTGTTTTTATTGCAGTTTTGTTAATAAATTTTGGATAAAACGCCAAAGTAGGGATAAAAACTTATTTTAGGGGCAAACACTCAAAATAGGAATTTTTAGGGGCGAACATCCAAAATAGGGATTCCTAGGGTCGGATAGGGGCGTTAAAACAAAAGTTTTTCGAATAAAAAATGTGTTTTTCGTGCATTTCTCGTCGAGTTAAGCCGCAGAAAAAATAAGTAAAAACCTAAGAATCCGTTCCCTAGTGATGACTGCATACGCGGCACAGTCCCGACTAGTGCATCGCCACCATTTTCCCTTATTGTGTGTAAACCTGTAGCCTAAACTTATAATTTTATTGCATTTTTTTCGTTCAAATGTACCCTAGAACCAAAGACAAACTGCGCCCCTTTCGGTTCTGCCGTAAACGAATAAAGTCATGAACAACAAGGAAACCCTAAAGAAAGGTGACAATGGAAATTCTGGAAATTGCAGTAACGATCGGGATCAAAGTCCTCCTGCCTAATTGTTTTGCTTTTCCAAATCCCAATAGGAATTTGAGCCAAAAAAAAAGCCAATTTTGAGGGGTTTTATAAAATTTGGGTGTACCTCAACTGCGGATCGCCAACTTGAGAACCTCAGTAACTTTTTTTGAACTTGATCAAATACTGCTATTTGATGCCATTCGAATGCTCAACGTGTTTTGAAGAGGGCATGATAGTGCTAATAGGTGACGCCAGAGAAAATAAGAATAAATTTTTAAAGAAAATTGGTTAAGAGCAAGTTGATAAATTGGGTTGGCAGTTTTAGTCATAAAACCCCAAAAAGTCGACTAAAAAAAGTCAAAAAGTTCGAAAAATGGCAAAAAAAGGTACAGAAGTTTGGCCTAATATAGAGAAAAATAATCAAAAGGAAACGATGAATACATGAAATTTTAAAAATATATACAAAATATGTTTGACTTTTTCTATTCAAAAAATTTAATAAATAAAATAAGAGTAAGTTTTTGAGCGTGCGGCGTGTTTCGTAAATTCCGCCACCATTGACATTTCTAAAATTTATCGCCATGCGCGTTTCGTAAATCTGCCACCACTCCTTACGCGAATTTTTTAAAAAATTTATGAATTTTAAGCAAATTTAAAAAAAAATTTGCGTTCAAAAAACATACATAAAATAGTTGAGTTTGTTTAATTTTTCCAAATCAGCTAAAGTTCTGCTTGATAATGTTCCTTGACAATGATCCAACTGTGGTATCTTATTCTTTTTGGGGCGTTAGTTCTTATTAGCCCTATACACCAGCAGTGGTGGGACGAGTCCCGAAAATCACGAGTACGATTAAAACGAGTATCGAGTTTTGCCTAAAAATCACGAGTTACAAATTTTGTATCAATATGTCTTTATATATGGAACAAAATAGGCGTAAAATGGCAGTTTTAAGCAACGTCAATTGACAGTTTTAATCGAGCGGTAATCGTAACCATACAAACGTAGTCATATTTTGCCACTATTACACGATTGGTACACACCTAAGAATTGGATCTTTTGGAGGACAATTTGGTATCCAGAAAATATGAATTTTTTGAAAAATTCATTTCTGAAACGAATGTTTCCAAGCAGTTTAAAAAGGAGCTGACTCGTTTCGGCCCCGGGCACGTTTCGGCCCCAAGCCAAATAGAAAAATCGTACCCAAATTTTTTTTTGAAAAACTACCCCTAGTTTTTTTAAAACAAGCAACCTCCTAGTTTTTTTTTTGAAAACCTAACCCCCTTAATTTTTGAATAAAAAACTAAGGGGTTCAGTTTTCCAAAAAAAACCTACAAAATCATAACGCCACAAAAGCTCATAAACTTTCAAAAATTCTAGTGCAATTTACCCGCTATTTTTTTTTTTTGAATTTTTTAAGTGCGTAATAAAATTTTTTGAAAAAAAGTCTCGGTCTCGACTCGAGAAAAGTCTCGGGTTTTTTCTGATCTCGGTCTCGGTATCGAGTCTCGGGGTCAAGTCTCGGCCTCGAGTCTCGTGGCCAAGTCTCGGTCTCGAGTTTCGGGAAATTTTCGGTCTCGAACCTCACTACCCCTAGTTATAAAGTGTTAAAAAAGTTTCCGACTCAAATGGCCCGGTCCGTAAAAGACAAATAATTGTTCTATTTTAATCTGAATTTGCAAAACGTTCCCATTTCCTTTTTCATCTCATTTCTTCTGTTCTCCCTTTTCTAATCCATTTTGTTGTTTTCCCATTATCCATTTTCCAACAATATCGATTGTTCGTCCCCTTTTTCATTCCTTCTTTTTTCCCCTTTTTCACCCTCTATACATGTTACTCATCATCTCTTCCCACCACCCCCATTTTGTCTTTTAATTTGTTATTTACAGGTTGTCATCCGTCATTAGAATCAAAGGACGTCCTTTGAAATGGGCCTCGCTGCTTAGGAAAATGAAAGTGTCCTTATTTCAAAGGACGTCCTTTGAAATCAACATTTTGCCGAAAAATGTAAAAAACTGTTAATTTTTAAGCCAAAATCCATTAGCAGAACATACCCAAACTGTCAAAAATTTCTCCGTTGGCGGCGCCTATCGGCACCGCCCCCCTCCCTGGTGAAAAAATTAAACATTGAATAAAATAACGATTTTTTTTATTGCAAATGATAAAAATTCTCTCCCCCTTATGTCCTTTGAATTCACATTTTGGTCCTTTGAAATAGAGCTTAGCCGATGGCAACCCTGTGTTATTACTTTAAAAAATATCTCTAATTTTTATTTCTTTTTGTTCACACTGATAATGTCTAACGCATCAAAAAACTTTCTTGGCATGCCCACAATTCGTCATAATGTCAATTTTAACCCACAAAAAAGCGCCGAGATTTTGCAGAGTGCCATTGTTGAGAAAAATAAGGTCTGTGTGAATGTGTTTTGTGCATGTATGAGAAATAAATTCGTACAAGGAAAAGTAAAAATAAATCTATTTGCAGGATTTGATCATCCAAATATTGTGCACCATCTCAAATGAGCAGGTGAAAACCTTTTGCACGCATTTTGTCAATTATTTATTAAAAAAAAATTTTAAACAAAAAGAGATTTCAATTTAAGGGTTCCAATTTTCTTATAGCTATGTCTTATATTAGCGGCAAACACTGCCTGTCTATCATTTCCTTCTCGCACTAAGCTTAATTTATTATTTTTAAAGCGTCAAGAAGTGATTAGCAAATTCAAGACATTGTTTGGCGAGGATTTGTGTGCCAAAATGAGAAGGGCAATCTCCGGCAATTTTGAAGAGCTAATGTATGTTTGGGAAGTGCTTTAGTCGTTTCATAAATTCCATCATTATTAAAAAAAAAGTCGGAAATTTAACAAAAAAAAAAAATTATTTCTAGCTATAACTTTTTTCAAACCTATTAAAATTTTCTGTAATTGACAGTTTTGTTGGAAAAACACCATTTTTTGCCAGCTTTTATGAAATACATAAATAAACCGGCTCTATGAAAATCCGACACCGGAAAATTCGACACTGGAAAATCCGACTCAAGCGGAAAATCCGACACCGCCGGAAAATCCGACACTGGAAAAATTTTGAATTTTAGACTAATATTTAATTAATTTGATACCAACTAAATCAAATTAATCCGAACTTAATTTAAATATCTGCCATCCGGTAGGATATTGCCCGCAAATATTGAAGAACGTGCTGATTGTTTCTAGTTGCATAAATCTCGGTGAGATTCATGTCTTGATTTTTAGAAAACTTTTACTAAGTGTTGAAACAAACACAAACATTTTTTACACTCAAAGCAAATTATTTTGAAATTAAAGTTCAAAGTAAATTGATTTAGTTTCCCAATTTTAAGGATATCAAATTAATTAAATATTAGTCGAAAATTCAAAATTTTTAAAAATTTAAACTAGTGTCGGATTTTTCAGTGTCGGATATTCCGCTTATGTCGGATTTTCAGGCTCCCAAATAAACCCGGTAATACTTTGCTTTGTCCCCCCCCCAATTTTTAAAATTTTTTTTAGTCTTTTCAAGCCGTGAAAAACAATAGGGGCTTTCGGGGTCGCTGATCACGATTCCGGCATCCATTTGGACCAATTTCGAATGCCTGACCCGAACTCGAACAAAAAGTCGAAGTTTACATTTTTGAAATCATCGACTTCTTGTTCGAATTTGGGTTATGGATTCGAAATTGGTCGAAATGGATGCCGGAATAGTGATCAGCGACCCCGAAAACCCCTGGGTGTTTTTCACGACTTAAAAAGAATTTTTAAAAAATTTCAAAAAATGGGAGGGACAAAGCAAAGTATTAACACAAACCCACCTTTCTAATCGACCATTTGCACCCACTCATTAAGGTTGGCTTTGATGGAATTGCCGGCGGTTTACAATGCATAAATTTTTTATGCCAAGACGATTTAGGCCCACTGCATGGCACAAAAGGGGCACCCATTCCGTTAAATTGCAAATAATAATGGCACTAGTATTTGGCCAGCAACACATTTGAAATCCATATGGGAAAGGCATATAGTGTTGGCCAAACAACAGTTTCATCTGCCACACATTTTGAGGGCTATTGATTGCATCCACATAAGAATTAATGTATTAAAAAATTATTTAATGAATGATTTCGTTAATTACTCAACTTATAGAATCCTAGAACTGATGAGCAATCATACGAAAATCGGAAAGGATTTCGTTCAATTAATATGCAGCCATTTTCTTATTTTGTTTAAATTTAGTTATTTAAATTCAGGGTATTGATCAAAATTTCAATTTTTGAACGTCGATCAAAACTATCCACACCAAAGCAAGGTGCTAAGATGCGCAAGTCTCTCCTCCTCCTCTTCCTGCTCCGTCGGTACCTCTACAAGTAGCCGTACGCGTGAGCCGTAAACGACGATGGACAGCTACCAATCACCCACTCAAACCTGAAGAAAAGCATACGACGCGGAGCAGACGTTCTGTGCATATTAAACGTCAGCCTGAACCCGCTGCTGATGTCCCATCAACTTCAGCGGACATCCCAACTATATCAGCCGACATTCTTTACGATCCAAATTTGCTTTTTTTATTCCTTCAAATAGGCTAATCAAAACAATAACACCATCGCTTGCACAACGCCCATCTTCGACGGCCGCGTTTGCGGGCGTAAACCCTCTATGGAGAGAAGCTCGAAAAGAAACGAAACATTTACGACGAAAAGGTGTTCAAAATCTTTTGAAAGGCGATCGAACCTACACGCTGATTCGCTCTCCAAGGGTCACTTTCCGAGAGCAATGGATTTATGACTGATATTCAAGTGGATTTGGCTGACTTTCAAACTCTTTCTAATTTCTGCCTGGTAATGCTAAATTTTTGTCTATTAGTAGTCGGTAGAAAAGAATGTGAGTATTAGGGAATTTCTCCCAATTTTATTTTTGTACTATCTTTATCCTTTTGGAAAGTTTAGAAAACCCCTTTTTACAAGTACACAAAAATCTTTCGTCAGGTTCTTGCATTTTCTATCCAACCCATTCCGACCTTTTCGGCTGACTTGGCTTCAAATGTCCGACATTAGGGTGAAATAATGTTTTATCTGTCCAACATATAACAAAAGCAAAAAAATGTACAAGACGAATTGAGAGCAGAAAAGGAATAAATAAGAGTAAAAACTTTACAATGAAAAAAGAAGAGAACACTTTGAACTCGGCATAAATAGTAAAAGAAATATATAAAAATTGACATAAAAGAAAAAAAACAAAGAAAAGTATTGCCAATGTTCTGACACTGAAAACATCAATAGGATCAAACAATTAAAAAAAAGATCCTGCCTACGCTTACACTTTTCTTCTTTGGTTCTTTTCTTTGGGAGGACTAAAAAAGAATTTCTTAGTGTGTGAGAGTTACATGACCGCACATTGCTTACCGTTATGAGAAGATCCAGTGCATAATTTACCAACCAAGGCATGGACCCACGTCTTCATTGGCTGGATGTCTTCCGATGCGGCCCTTCTCGAAAACACTCGGTAACACTTTGCATGAATTATGTTCCAAAGCTCGGAACTCGCCTCGAAACATAATCGGCATAAGTGGCATTAGCCACGAAAAAGTCGGCATTGGTGCCAAAATGCGAACTAAAATAAATTTTACAAAAAAGCTGGTACTCCCATTCATTCATTTTCATTAAGCTGTGTTGCATGAACATTAGAAAATTAGTCAAGTTATAATTTAATAATATTTAATAAAATACTTAAATCGGACGCGAAGATTGAATAAATTTTAGAAAAAAAATAGGAATCTGATTACTACTCCAATTTTGATATATACATGACTTACTTTTGACATGGCTTTATGTCGAAAAGATCTTTTCCATGCTGTGTTTGTGCCGACGTTCCTTGTCCTCTGCCAGAGTCCACCGAACGGGAACGCACATGGTGCGATGTGGGGTGTTTTTTTCCCCAGTAAAATTCCTGCGTCGTTCTTTCCTGTAAGGAAATAAACGAATATATTTTTGTTGTTGTTGTAAAAGAAAGAAAACATTTTTAAGACAAAACCTTTTTGTGTTTTTTTAATTGTTGACTAATAATACAAAAGAGGGCTCTATTATATGAGTTCAATCGAGAGTTTAGTTAGAAATACTACAACAAATCTTTTATCCCAAGCAAGCTTTAAGAATTACGTATTGTATGCTAAGCCTAATGAAAAAAATGTGTTGTAGTTAAAACGGAATACGGGGTTTGCTCGGCCTTAAAAAACATGCTTCAAGCTTAACTTTATCAATACATGGGCGATTTTTCAAAACTTTTTGTGGAAAGAAATACCAGTACTCTGTGTAAGTGTTTTTTTTTTTTTCTAGAATACATAATATTTAATTTTATTAGATATGAATAACACCATGCACACATATAAATTTTTGCTAGGCTCAAACTTAGATGGACTCATAAAATGCAATAAAGCCCAAAAAACACATTGAGCTAGCTTTTTATGTATAATGCCTTACTGTCTCGGCATGCTTGAATGAAGACCTGAGAAATAAATATTAGTTTCCTTTGAACTCTAACTTATTTTTTTTACAAATTTGGGCTTTTGAGAAAGCAATGGACACCGATCGGCATTGAAATAAGAAAAAAGGGAACGGATGTTCGCAGGCACTTCATCCACGCCCAAAATTTCGTCGTACAACCCATGTGAAGAAACAAAGAAGACACACCTTAATAAAAAAATATTTTTAGTTAAAATTAAAAAGATTCTCCACCTGTCACATTTGCCGTGATCCTGAAATTTGGCGAACTTTTTCCATCGTTCCGATCATTGCCTAAATTTCCAAAGTTTTTAACTAAAACAAAATAAAAAAAAACAAGAATCTGGGACACCAAATGATATAATGCTATATCCCTTCCTGTTCCATTCTGTTGCCTATAATGTTCTCACCAAAAACAAATTTCGTCAGATCACTTTTTCCACCCTCTGTTAGTTTAGCTCTCGTTTGAAACCTTATTTGCTAATCAAATTAATGATCCATTTTATTATTATCTGGAGTCGAATTTTGACATTGTGAACAGAGCTGGACGAAACGTTTCGTTCCGTTTCGAGTTTCGTGAATTTCGTGCTTTTTTTGGGCGTTTCGTGTTTCGTTTCGCTTCGTAAAATTTTTTCAGTTTCGTTTCGAGTTTCGTTTCGTTTCGAAAATTCTTTCAGTTTCGTTTCGAGTTCGTTTCGTCTAAAAAGAGTTTCCAGTTTCGTTTCGTGGACAATGAAACGAAAAGAAAACACTTTTAACTCGGCATAACAAAAAAAGAAAAAAAAATTTACATAAAACCAAGATCAAACAAGTTTTAAAGAACGATCCTACCAACGCTTAGGCTTTTCTTTCTTTTGTTTTTTCATTTCTTCGGGAGGGTTAAAAAAGAATTTCCTAGTGAGTGAAGACTCCATTACCGGGCATGCTTGCCGTAGCTCTTCTCGAAAATACTCGTGTAATACTTTGGATAAAAAATGTTCCAAAGCTCGGAACTCGCCACGAAACAATCGGCATAAGTGGCATTAGCAACGAAAAAGTCGGCATTGGTGAGAACTAAAATAAATTTTCCAAAATCCCAGAACTTCGATTCATTCATTGGACTTACTCGTGACACGTGATCGCGTCGAAAGGTTTTAGCTTCCTGCGTTTGTGCGACGTCCCTTGTCCTTTACCAGGGTCAACCGAACGGGAATGCTGGTGGTGCGATGTGGGGTGTTGTGTTGTTGCCCCATGGAAAATTCCTCCATCGTTCTTTCCTGAAAGGAAATAAACGAATAATGCATTTTTTATTATTATAAAAAGGAAACGATTTTGTCAATTTTTTTGCAGAAATTGTTGTCTAATAATACAAAAAAGTACTTTATTTTATGAGTCCAATCGACTTTTGAGCCCAATCGAGACTTTAGGTAAAAAACTAGGGAATAAAGTTTTTGTATCTCACGAAAAACAATTTTTTTTAATACATAATATGAAAAATTGATTAGACCTGAATTACATTATGCACCCATAGGATGAATAAAAATCAAAAATAAATTTAATTCAAATTATTTCTTTTACTAATTTAGGCTTCTGAGAAAGCAAAGGGCTCCGATCGGCATTGAGAAAAGAAAGAAGGAAACGGATGTAGACAGGCACATCGTCTACCCCTAAGATTTGGTCGTATAACCCGTGCGATGATAGAAACACGACACATCATAAAAAAAAATTATTTGTTTTAAAAAAATTTCCACCTGTCTGCTTGCCGTGATCTTCAAACATGGCGAGCTTTTCCACTATTCCAATCATTGCCTAAGTTTCACAAAATTTTTTAACTAATATTAAAGTAAAAAAGATAAAATCTGAGAAATTAGCAATTTATTAAATTTTGAAAACCAAGCAATAAGGGTCCGATTATTTCCTAACAAATCAGAACCATCTTTTTTTGTCCGGCAGTTAAGTCGCAGCTGAGTTTTGGGGTGCACCGGGACTTGATTGCTTTTTACCCCTAATGATAAATATTATAAAACACCGATCACTTGGCTAACCCTTATTTTTTCTCACCAAAAAAAAACTCAAATTCTTTTAGGACGGATTCTTCGATATCAAAAAAGACATGGTCTGAAGTCGAATAAAATCAGTTGCTTGACCCGTGTCCAGACATTTGCGCCTGAGACATTTGCGCCTCGGACATTTGCACCCCGGACATTTGCGTCTATGTCCAAAACCCTGTTCAAATTTAATTTTAATCAACCCAAAAACTATTAAGGCTTGATTAAGCATACCAGAGCATTTTGTAGTTCTTTTAAAAAAAGAATTCGAATGTTTGTATAAAGGGTCATTATTTCAAAAACTCTCAAAGAATGAAATTTTTGGCCCTAAGCAATTCATAATATCCATTTACATATGATCAAACTTTTTTGGATTCATAAAAGTTAAATCTAAACTGGATTTAGGACATAGGCGCAAATGTCTCGGGCGCAAATGTCCGAGGCGCAAATGTCTCAGGCGCAAATGTGGGGTAACCGCTTGACCTCATATAAGAACTTAAAATCTAGGCTCTAACGCACTCATGAATCCAACAAAGCTACATTTCTTAAATCATGATTTTTTCCCATGGTCAACCAATGCTTACATTTTTGACACAATGTTGGTTATCACTAGGGAACGGATTTATAAGTTTTTACTTATTTTTTCTGCGGCTTTAACTCGACGAGAAATGCACGAAAAACACATTTTTTGTTCGAAAAACTTTCGTTTGAACGCCCTTATTCGACCTTAGAAATCCTATTTTGAGTGTTCGCCCTTAAAATAAGTTTTTGCCCTTATTTTGGCGTTTTGTCCAAAATTTATTAACAAAACTGCAATAAAAACAAAAATACACCCCTCAAAAAAATTTCAGAAAAATATACCCCTAAGAATCGACCCTAAAATTTTCAAAAATAGACCCATAAGAATTGAAAAAAATTACTCAAAAATTCAATCTCCAAAATTTTTTATTTGCTCCTCTGATATCTTGAGACTAAAACGGTTTTTTCCGTTTACAAATCAATTTTGGCTGGTAATCGTATGTCTTTTACTCCTGAAAATTTCGAAATGTACCTCATTTGTAAACTGCAATCAGTGAATAAAATTGTTTGCCTTAAATTTAAACTTATTTACATAGAAAAAACAGCAATTTTAATAAATGTCACCCCTAAATTTCAAATTTTTTCGCCCTTATTTTCGCCCTTATTTCGCGATTTTTTCGCCCTTATTTAAGGCCTTATTTTGGAAAAATCCGTTCCCTAGTTATCACAAAATGCATTGAAACCGAAATTGGTAATAAAGTTCTATTGCACCAGAGAAATTTGTTTTTGCCACACCAAATTTGAAACCCACTCATTTCCAACCTGTCCTCCGGCGATGCCGCCGAACTCGCCGCCCATGGGTTCCATGGCGACGGTGGTGGTGGCACCCCAGCCGCTCTCTTTGGTCGTGATGCCGCCTCGGCCTCTCCTTCGGTGCCCTCCTTCTCTTGTTCTTGCGGATCACGGTAGAAGTATAAGTCGGGCATGATCAACTTGTCATCGACAACAAAACCGGTCTGACGACTGATTTTGCCGCGCAACAGCAGCACCTCACGGGCCAACAGCCACTACATCAGCCCAACGGAGTGTTTGTTCTAAAAACGCATTGACTGATTATAAATTCAACTAACAAATGTTGTTACAAGGAACAAAACTTAAATTCGTCCAAAATGAAAGACAACCCTATTAGTTCCAATCAAAAATAAGCACTTAATAGCATAGAGGAGGGTTAGCTTTGAAACCCATAGAGGAAACCTTTTTGATTCTCTTGAAAATCCCCCCCCCCCGTGGGTTTCAAAGCTAGCCCCTTATGCTATAGAAGTGCCCATAATTATATAACTTATGCAAAACAAAACAATAAAAAAACTTTGTTGTTCGCCGGAATGGCAATGTCCACAAACTTCAGCGGCGAGTCAGTGCTAGTCATTGCAATGACTGGCGTGTTCACATTCGGACACAACGAGCAGACGTGGTCCCTACACAAAAAAAATGCTATTTCAAATTAAAAAAAATAATAATAATTTCCTGATAAGAAATTCCTAAATTATTCCGAAGCTGTGACTAATCCAAGGCTTTATAGTAGGTAATTCCGCGGATGTGCATTGGATAAGCAACAAAAAAAACGTGATAACGATTTAGTATTGCTCTTTTAAACCTTTTTTGCTTTAAAATCGAAATTTAAACTTTTTGAATTTGTTCGAATTCGGGTCAGGGATTCAGAATTGGTCGAAATGGATGCCGGAATCGTGATCAGCGACCCCGAAAACCCATAGAAGAGTGTCAAATGGGATCCCCACTTTGCATCGACTCTTTCACGAACAAACTACGAGAAACAATCGACATATAAGTTTTTTTAAAAAGTAAAAAAAAAACCTTGAAATTTTTTTGGATTTGATTGGTCAACGACCCGGGCGTGAAACGACCAACGATAGGAGTGGCACCGATGTGAGCGGCAAACTGAAAACATAAAAAATTAGACCAAAATTGTATGTTAATAGATTGCCATAAATTCCGGACATAATGGGTGGAACTTGCATCCCCTGCATTTTTATCAGTGTAATTTTGGTTCATCCGAAGTTTGGCGGAAAAATCGACGCAAAACACTGCAAGGCGATCAACTTTAACCCTATTTAGGAAATTTATAAAACAATTACATTAAATGTTCAGAAGATCCGTAAATTTGAATTGAAGTATACTAGATTAGAGGTTCAAACATTGTCGAACCGAAAGGAAGGCCCAAACTCAAAAACAAACCTTGAGTACAGCGCGTTGCGCCTGCGGTTGGGCAGAGACGACCACAACATCGGACGGATTTTCAATGGCGGCAATGGCACGAGCGGCGAACAAAAGCTTCTCCCAAGTTCTATGAAGATTGATTATATAAATGCCTAAAAACAAAACGAAGCATTATAAAATCTTTGATATTTAAACCCTAATGAAATTTCTTGTAACTTTAAACTTGGAAAACCCATAAAAGCAAGCCATTAATGCCATACGATATTAGTTAGTCTTAAATTGCGAATATCCCAAATAACTGGGTTTGCCCAAGTTTTGGTTACAAAAGGCAGCAATGACATTTGCAATTTACACATTTTTAAGTTATAAGCTTGTGAAATAGACCATCTGAACGACGTTTCCACACATATGCTCCATTTGGTAGTCCAACTTTTTAGTTCCAATGTGCGATTCACACACCAAAAATTTCATCGCGTCATCGTCCGTCAATTTAAAAACGTCAAGATCACCTGACATTGTTGAAAGCAGAAAATAAGAATTTATAAATAATTCCTATGTTACCATCGTCTATGATTTATGTTAAGCTCGGCTTAACAACTCACATTCTTTTTATCCGTTCTTCCTCAAATACCTAAATTCTTACGCTTGTTTGGTTAGAAAAATAGAACATAACGCCAAGAAAAAAGTACGCAATTTTTCGAAGCATTTTTACTGATTTTCGACAGTGTTAAATATGTAGAAGAGAATGTTAACGCGTTCAGCAGATGGTTTAAATTGGTAAATAAATTCAGCTCTGATCGGCCATAAATAATTTAATGGGCCATAGCAGATATCAAACAGGTTTAGACAAATGCTGAGTCAAACGGGGTAAAAATTCACTTGTGAAAAAATTAGAGAAACTGTGCAAAATTGCAAATGTATGTGCATCTCAAGCATGATTATATTACTCGCCATTTTTAGTCATTTTTATGTCAGAATAACATTTTCAGCGAAATATAATTTTTATTTAAATACTGCCTTAACCGCGGTTTGTTTAACCACGGTTAAAGACGAAAATACAAATTTTGGTTAAAAATAAACTGCGGTTAAATAAACCATGGTTAAGCATAACTTTTCGCCAAAGCTACCAAATTTTTAATTTTAATATCTTCTTCTGATATCCCCAAGCGCTTCTTTCTATTATCCTGTAAAATTTCTGAAGATTTCCTTTAATTTAAAAAAAATTATGACGAAAAATGGTTGAAAAACTTGGCTTTTTTGAAGTCTTTTGACCATAAATTTTTTAAAATGAAAAGAAAATTTCTGAAATTTTACAGACTAATAGAAAAAGGCTTAGGGCTATTAAACGATCCAGCACCGATGCATCTCACCAGGTGTTTAGTTCTGTAGCATGGCAACACTAAGGAATTCGTTAAAAGTATTTTTGTTCTAAGGAATTCATTAAAACCCTGATTAAATGAATATAATCTTTTTTGATATTTATAAATTCGTATTATTTTTACCATTTTCACAGTTTCCTGGCATTTGTCGAATGCGTTCGGGACCGTGCCGTTTTCTTGGACAAATTGTTACAGAACACCACCAAAGGGTTTGGCACAAGGGATTCAGACTAATTCGACTGATTGTCCCCCAGGCCGAGTGCAAATTGGCGGGATTAAAGTAAATTATTTTTTCTCGATTATGTGCAAAAATATAAATTTTCGAATCTGAGTTTAGTGTGATTTGATAGTGAACCTTAATCAAGAATTTTGTGGCAATTATTTATTAATTCCAATTGAAAAAAAGTTTTTTTAATTATTTGACACTCGATCCATTCGTCGGTTCAAATATTTAATAATACCTATTTGTAAAATTTATTTGCAATTAATTATGTGTTAAAAACAAAAGAGTTTACTTAATAATTTTAATTATTTTCCTTTAAATGATACTTCCGTTATTTTTACAATTAATAATAAACAATTTCTCCTTAAATATATCAATTCAAAACTGTCAAAAACAAATTCGAGGTGGGGGACCTGACGCAAATGGTTGCGCCACTGCGCATTTTGTGCGCCGCCAACACGGCATAAATAGAAAGAGAGCCGTTTCAGAAAATTGGAAGTATTTTTACTGATTTTTCGTATAAATCTTATCATAACTTTTCTCAGAAGCAACCAAATTAAACAATCTTGGTATTATAAGATAGCTCTTGGATTACTCTATTAGCTGGTTAAAATTCAAAAAACTTCTTTAACTTTTTCAAGAGTTATGGTAATTTTTTCTACTTTTTTAGCTCCAGTTTTTTTAAAAGTTAACGAAATTTTATGAATTTTAACCAGCTAATAGAGTAATCCAAGAGCTATCTCATAATACCAAGATTGTTTAATTTGGTTGCTTCTGTCAAAAGTTATGACATGATTCATACGAAAAATCAGTAAGGATTTATAAAACGCGACAGCACGCAATAAAAGTGTTAGTACTAGGGTTGAGCGGTAACGGCACTGGTACCGGTTTTCCCAGTCAAAGAGTACCGGTTTTTCAAGCTGAAAAATACCTAGTACCAGTTTTGACCGTACCCGTCAGGTACCGGTACTAGTACCGGGTTTTCCCAGCCAAAAAGCACCGGGGTTTTCAACCTGAAAAGTACCGGTACCGGTTTTTCCCAAAGGTACCGGTACCGCTCAACCCTAGTTAGTACTTACAACTTGGCTATGAATCGAACCAACGCCTCACTTAGTCCCTGGGAAGCTTTACCATTGAGCTACCGAGACACTTTCGCACTTTTTTCTTATGGATTTTATCCCCTTTAGTTCACTTAAAATGGAAAGCCGAAATATAAACATGAAAAATAAAAATTTTTTTAACAATGAATCTAAATTTTGCTTGTACTTAAGGTTCGTTCTGAGATTAAAGGCCGTCATGGCCCAATTCATTTCGGCTTAATTTTGGCCGACCTATTTGTCCGGCCTTTAGTTAAGTTCCATTCGCTATTCACTTAAACCCATTTTTCCAATAATTATAGTTCAATTCAATCCTTAAATTATTAAAATTCTCTCATTTTACAATTTATTTATCAAATTGCACAGCACCAAAATGGCCCTCTTCTTGCCCAAATCACTTGTCAGCCTTTTTTGCATGCTTTTTTTCTTCCCCTCGACAGTGCACACTTTTGGTGGTCCGTTTATCACCTGGTTCTGTAGAAGGCCTGATTTTATATTTTTGAAAAAATAATGGGCGTTAGTCAAAAGATCATCAAAATCAAAATTTTAACAAAAAATTATTTATAGCTATCAAATTTTTTATTCATTACATCATTTGATAGCTATAAGTGTTTTTTTAGCCTGTAAAATTTCAGAAAATTCCTTTGATTTCAAAAATTTTTTTTGACGAAAAAATGTTGAGAAACATGGTTTTTGACTTTTTTGGCCATAATTCTTTTGAATTAAAAGAATTTTGTGAAATCAAGCCAATAGGAAACACTAATACTAAATGATATTAAGAAAAAACAATTTTGTAGCTTTGGAGCAAAGTTATGAATTATTTTGGTAAATTTTTCATTTTATGGTTTTTTGACGTATCGGTACTTTCCCAATATGTGACCGCAAGCCAAATGGAATTTGCGCGCCCCTTTGTTGATTTTTTAAAGTTTTGGCTTGCGGTCAACGTATCTTATTTTTTTTCTTCTATTCGAAATTTATTTTTATCAACAACTTGAACTAAATGCTTGCTTATTTTTGTACGACTGTGTTTTTTTAATCGAATTTCTTTATTATTCTGTTCGGGAGTCTTCCGACTATACTTATTAAAAACTGAACCTTTTTTGGTCTCGAATCTCTGGTGAATTAATCTTGGTATTAATAGCACAATATACGCGTCCAACTTCTACATGTCTAATTTATCTATTTCCAAATAGCCTATGGATGTGGCGGTTACAATACATTTGGCGGATTTGGAGGCAATGGATACGGTAAAAAATAATTTACAAATTGATCAGCAGCAGGCAATTACTGATGGACACAATTTTATGCTTTTGTGAACAATATTGTATTTTTTATAAGCTTCTTCTGTATTAAAATGTTTTTTTTTTAATTTTTAAATTATTCTTTGTCGACAAATTGCCACAGAAAAATGCATAAAAATTATTATAACAGTATCAGTATATTGTGCACATTAATCTCATGAAAAGTGGTTGCTTTTGTTCTGCACCAAAAAAAAAAAAGTCAATTTTACACCTTTTTTTTATTTCTTCATTAGGTTTATTTTTCTGTTCTTTGATTTGTTTGATACAAAGAGATTTAAAAGCTTTAGTTGCCTTTTCTTCTATTTTTCATATAAGCTTGGTTTTTGGGAAATAATTTCCTAAACAACAAAATTTACGTCAAAATTTTCTTTTTCTCTCTAATTTCTCTCGTGTTTTGTTTTCTGACCCTATTACTTAACAGTGCATTTTTTACGTGGTAAATTACCATACCGAAACTAAATTTACTGATTTTATACTAATTTAAAAATAACCTTTTCTCAGAACCAACCAATCAAAAAATTTCGGTATCATGCGGTAGCTAATGGTTAAATCTATTAATTGTCCAAAATCAATAAGTTTAAAAGTTGTAACGAAAAAAGGTTCAAAAAAAATCAATTTTTGTCCATATTCTTCTTAAATTTTCAATGAAAATAGGGCCAATTATTTGAGTTTTTTACCTTTGGCATTTTATTTTAAGGGCAATTCAATTCAATTTTTGGTTTTATAGAAAAGTTAACGCAAAATAATTATGTAAAATATTTTTAATTAATAATAACAAAAAAAAAATGAAAATCTAAAGAATGGTGAAATGGTGCTGAGTCGTTTCCTAAAAACCGCCACCATTGGCGTTCAAATTTCAAAAAGTTTGGTAGATATTTAAGAAAGTTGAAGCGCCATAAAAAGTCAAAAAAAACTCATTATTTAATAAAAACAATTTTTGAAATTTGGCTAGCTTATAGAGCTAACTAATAGCTGTCGGAAAACATCAAGAATGTAGAATTTTGTTGAGTTTAAACTAAATTATAAAGAGTTTTTTTGTTGTGATTTTTAGGAAACGACCTAACACAGTTTGAAATTAGTTTTATCTTATTCTTCGTTTGAAATCAATTCTTTTACACCTAACATACTTTTTTTCTATTTTTAAACTTATTATTTATTTTGTTAGTTAATGTCGAACAGTAGAAGGAGCACAAAGCGCAACCAAAAACCAAAATTAATCAATAATCGTATTTTTTCTTTAAAGAAATGAATCAGAAAATGAATCGATAAATCAATTTAATGAGAAAAAAATTTATAAAATTTATTATGCCTTTTTTATTCATTTGACAATTTGGAGAAATTAAAGAGACTATTTCAAAAGAGGATGAAAAAACAAATAATATTTATAATCTTGATTAAAATAATTTTATTAGGAAATAATCATTCGACAAAAATCAAAGAGTCGCAAAATTCATTTGATCAAATATTCGGAGATAATTGGACAAAAGGAAATGCGCAAATTGATGGACAAAATATTCAAAGAGCAAAAGAAATATTGGAAAACCAATTTAACGAAATATTTGATGAAAGTTGGAATGGTGAAGAAATGGGAGAGGAGGAGGAGGACAATTCATCACAAAAAAGTGACCAAATGGAAGTAACTGTTGTAAATGGTGGACAATTGGACAAAGAGACGACTGATCAGCAAAAAAGAGAAATGATAGAGGAATTTGACAAAATGAAAAGGAATATAAAGAAAGAGGAGAATATTCATACAAAGAACAGTATAAAATTGAAGCAAAATATTGAAGGAATTGGGCATAAGTCAATACAAAATATATAAATGGAAAAAAGAATTTGGAAGAAGAAATTAAGTAATGAAGAGAAAATAACACTTAT